>CABHPP010096652.1:14309-28124 GCA_902168425.1 Peromyscus attwateri | reverse complement strand
GTCCTGCACTTGGGTGGTGGGGGCTCTGGTGCAGTCCTGCACTTGGGGGGGGCTCTGGTGCAGTCCTGCACTTGGGTGGTGGGGGCTGTGGTGCAGTCCTGCACTTGGGGGGGGGGCTCGGGGGGTGCCCCGCCCGGGGGGGGGGGCTCTGGTGCAGTCCTGCACTTGGGGGGCGGGCTCTGGTGCAGTCCTGCACTTGGGGGGCGGGCTCTGGTGCAGTCCTGCACTTGGGCTACTGTTCTCCAGGCCACACTGGAACCTTGTGTTCAGGGGCTGCCTCTGGTTGGGTGAGCAGTTGGTGACATGGCCATATAGCACCCACTATGGAGATGGGATAGCACTGTCTAGGAAATAGCAACCTAGACTGGTCTGTGACAGTGTGATGTTTTCCTGGGACTCAGTCTGTGTTGCTGATTTTTATGGTTTATCCAAAACTGGCAGCAGATAAAAGAATAGGTGGCGGAAATGGAACTTAGGCCCGTATAAGCCAACTCACTGCAAACATACTTCGGAAACAGCCAGTGGTAAGGGACTGCAGAGGGCCCTGGACTGAGAACCACTTAGAGAAGTCCACTGGCATCCAGGAGATGCGCTAGGTGCTCTGGCATGCGGAAGGCCACCACAGGGATGAGCAACCAGAGCCTGTCCCCTAGGTGACCCGACGGACAGCACGGATGGTGGCCGAGTGGCAGTGTGTCGGCTTCTGCCATGGCGTGCTCAACACGGACAACATGAGCATCGTGGGGCTCACTATTGACTACGGCCCCTTCGGCTTCCTGGACAGGTACTGCCCCTCGGGTTGAAGGTGATGGGCCTCTTGCCTGTTGGTCACCTAGGAACTGTCCCTGACAGTGGGAAGGACAGACCCCAGCAGCACAGGGGTCACAGGTGTAAGAAGGGAGCAGAAAGCGGTGAGGCCTGTGTGCTGCCATGTGCCTCTTTTCAGGGCTTCATTCCCAGCAGTGTCTGGTCAGCCGTTCCTACAAGCAGAATTCAAGGGTTTTGGAACTCATTATGTAATCCAGGCCGGCCTTGAACTTGTGGTCTTCCTGTCTTAGGCTTCTGAATGATAGGATTATAGGAGTGTGCCATCATACTTGGCTTCCCTGGAGTGTTTTGAACAAAAAAGGATGACGTCTTAGCATGTTAGAACAAGTCCCTCCACTGCCAGGCTGTAAGTGGATCAAAGGAGTGGGGGTGCAGGGGCGGGGTGGAGCAGAGGCAGGTGGTAAGCAGGAAGGGCTCTAGCTATCTGGTGGCCTGTGTCTTTCTGGGTCTCAAGGAGCTTCCTCCCTGGCCTTGAGGCCAAACTGCCAACCTAGAGGTGTCTGAGCCTACAGAACCTGACAGCAAGAGTGGTATCACCCGGGCGTGGCCGTCAGCCTTCCCCAGGAGCCTGCCCTGTCTCCTGATAGACTTCTCTGTGTGCAGATACGACCCTGACCATGTCTGCAACGCCTCTGACAACGCCGGGCGCTACACATACAGCAAGCAGCCGCAGGTGTGCAAGTGGAACCTGCAGAAGCTGGCAGAAGCACTGGAGCCCGAGCTGCCCCTCGCGCTGGGGGAGGCCATCCTGGCCGAGGAGTTTGACAGCGAATTCCAAAGGCACTACCTGCAGAAGATGCGTAAGAAGCTGGGCCTTATTCGAGTGGAGCAGGAGGAAGATGGGACACTCGTGGCCAAGCTTCTGGAGACCATGCATCTGACTGGTGAGCCACAGGACCCTGGCACTGTGGGCAAATACTCAGTGTTCCCCTTCACCATTTCTAAACGTATAGCTCACTGGCACTGAGGACATTCCCATTTCCCAAACTGAAATTGTCTCCTTTAAATATTCTCCATCCACCTCCCCAACCCCACCATTCTGTTTTCTGTAAATTTGACCACTCTAGGAACCTCAGGATTTGTCTGTGGCTGGCTTATTTCACTACATAGAAGATCCCTAGGTTCTTCCATGTAGCATGTGTCTGAATTTAACGCCATTTTTAATGCTGAATATCCAGTGTCTATGGTAATGATCCCTTTGGGTTTTCTTTTTCCTTTTTCTTGGGGGGAGGGGGGTGCGCGGGGGAGGGGTGTTTGGAGACAGAGTTTCTCTGTGTAACAATCTTGACTGTCCTGGAACTTGCTCTGTAGACCAGGCTGGCCTCACTGGGATCTGCCTGCCTCTGCCTCCCAAGTGCTGGACTAAAGGCTTGTGCCACCACTGCACAGCTGCCCCCTTGGGTTTTCTTAAAGGCTGTTGCATATGGTGCTACTTTAAAAATGTATGCAGTTACTGGTTTGAATCCCGGCTTCCAGTTCTCATAGTCAGTGGGGTCTTGGGTCATTTTTAGTTCACCCTGACTGTTCTGGACATAACACTGTCTGGAGCAGAGGTGACTAACGTGGGCGTGTTTGCTTTGCTCCTGGTCTCAGAACTGCAGCCTTCTGTCGGGAGACACTCTAGCCCAGGCTGGCCTTGAACTAGCGCTCCTCCTGCGCCAGCCTCCTGAACGCCGGGGTCACGTGTGCAGCTTGTCTTGCCTGTTAGTGTGACCACGCCAGCCTCTTTGTTTATTATTATTTTGCAGTAGGATCTCTCCACATAGCTTTGGTTGTTCTAGAACTCAGCGTGCACTAGGCTGGGCTCGAACACAGAGATCTGCCTGCCACAGGTATTAAAGGCATGTACCACCACCTCAGCCTCTGTAGATCCTGTTTGCATGGATTTTTATTTTTCATTTTCAACCCAAGGGGGCAGCCGGGCAGTGGTGGCACAAGCCTTTAATCCAGCACTTGGGAGGCAGAGGCAGGCAGATCTCTGTGAGTTCGAGGCCAGCCTGGTCTACAAAGTGAGTTCCAGGACAGTCAAGATTGTTATACAGAGAAACTCTGTCTCCAAACACCCCAAACGCAGGCATTTTATAGACAGGCAGAGTCATATCTTCCTCCTCCACTCTGTCTACTTGCCTCTCCACCGCAGGGATGGTTAATCCATTAGAACTAATCCCTGACAAGTTTGTTTTCTGTATGTCTTATCTCTTTTACTCTGGGAGTTTTTTCATCTTTTTGAGACAGGATCTCACTGTGTAGCCCTGGTTGACCTGGAACTTGCTATGTAGACCAGGTTAGCCTCAAACTCAGAGATCTGCCTGCCGCTGTCCCTGGAGTGCTAAGATGTGTGCCACCACAGTGCCTGGCCTTTTAAAATTATTTTTGTAGATGAAGGTGAATGTGCCTATGGCCCCACAAGCATGGAAGTCGTTTGCAGGAGTCAGTTCTCGTCTACCATGTTGATCCTGGGGAGTGAGCACAGGTTGTCAGGCACAGTGACAAGGGCCTCTGGCCACTGAGCCTTCTTATTTGTTGAAACTGGGTCTTGAGCTGGGGAGATGGCTCAGTGGCTAAGAGTGCTTGTTCTGCAAGGATGGGAACCCAAGCTCTAGTCCCTAGCACCCACATAAAAAGGCAGTAACCTCAACATTACAGGGTGGGGGAGGGTGCTTCCAGTTGAGTGTCTTGAGGCCAGGCTGAGAGCAGTAGAGGAAGACAGCAGAGATCTTGCTCTGGCCTTCATGTGCACGCATCCCAAACACAGAGACTGGGAAGGCTGGTGAGGTGGTTCATCAGGTAAAGCTTGCTCTACAAAGCCTGAAGACCTGTGTTTGACTCCCAGAAACACAGTTAGAGGAACTGCTCCACAAAGCTGTCCTCTAACGTCCACACATGGACCACAGCATGTGAGCACAAGACAAACTGGGTTCTGCTATATAACCTAGGCCGGCCTGGAACTTGACAGCCTCCCACACACTGCTACACCTGACTTCTCATTTTATAAATTGGTTTCCCAAGACAGGTTCCTCTGTGTAGCCCAGACTGTCCTGGAATGTGCAGAGATCTGACTGCCTCCTGAGTGCTGGGATTAAAGGCATGTGCCACCACCACTTGGCCTCATTTTGTATTTTTAAGAAATGATTGTGTTCGCGTGTGTACTACAGTGTACATAGCAGAGGTAAAAGTACAACTTGCAGGAGTCAGTTCTCTTTCCGCGATTTGGGTCTTGGGGATCAAACTTGGGCCAGTGCATATGGCAGCAAGTCCCATTATCCACTGAGCAATCTTACCAGCCCTCTTTTTGCATTTACTTTCATACGTTGCTTAGGAGTTGCATGGTTCCAAGTGACTCTGATTGCCAGGTGAGGCTGACAGCTACACTGTATGGGGTGTGTCGAGGTGCCCCAGGGAGTCCCCAGGCAGGCACTGTGACTGGGGGTCCCAGGCTAGCCTTGTTTTCTGTCAGTGTCAATCCATTTTTCAGGTGACGTCACCTACAAAGGACTTGGAACAGATGTCTGGTGTCTATGGAAATGGGAGCCAGCATCTGCCTCCCAGCACCTGAGCAGCTCATTTTTCAGGTGCTGACTTCACAAATACCTTCTATATGCTGAGCTCCTTCCCAGCTGAACCATCAGACTCAACAGAGTTCCTAACCAAGCTGACCTCCCAGTGTGCCTCTCTGGAAGAGCTGAAGCTTGCCTTCCGACCCCAGATGGATCCCCGGTGAGTGTATACCCTTGGAATTTGTTTTCAGAAGGGAAGCAGCAGGGAGGTTGGGGACTGCCTGTGAGAATCCTTCACAGGTACACCTGAGGCCCTGGCAGCTGCCCCATTCCTAGGCATGAAATGTAGTAAGGTCACATTTCGGTCACATTGGGGACCAGGGCACTAACATGGAAAAAGCAGGGCACAGGTGGACTGGGACGGAGATGCCAAGCAGACTGTGCGTTCCCACAGCATCTCCCATAGGGTGTGCACACTGTGTCCAGAGGAGATGTGGGAAATGGTGGTGGCGGCTTACAGGCTTTCAAATAACAACCCAGGGGCTAGTCATGCAGAAGGAATTTAGTGGAGAATGGAGCAGTGACCATTCAGAGGAAATGGCACTTGAGATTTGGTAGAAACACACCTGGATCATGATGGTCCCTGACCTCAGCTAACTGCAACGTCCGGGTCCAGGGCAATTTGGAAGTTGCCTCAGCACCTGAGTCATGTGGCTATCTACAAAGCAGCCGACCTCACAGCAAGACAAAATCTGTTCACTGCCCCAGCTGAGGCACTTCCTGAACCACCCCTCCCTGCAGGCAGCTCTCCATGATGCTGATGCTTGCACAGTCGAACCCACAGCTCTTTGCACTCATCGGCACTCAAGCAAATGTCACAAAAGAGCTAGAGCGTGTGGAACACCAGTCCCGGCTGGAACAGCTGAGCCCCGCTGAACTGCAGAGCAAGAACACAGACCACTGGAAAACTTGGCTGCAGGAGTACAGGTAGGCAGCTTCCACGTCACCTGTGCTGGCTCCTTGGACCAGTGGCACATGGGGGTAGCTGCAGATGGTCCTGAATTGGGGGGCTGGAGCAAGCTGGTCTTGTTGGAAAAAGCCAGCTATGGATATGATTCCAGAGCCCGTCTGGACAAGGAGAAGGAGGGTGTGGGAGACACTGCTGCCTGGCAGGCAGACCGTGTGCGCATCATGCATGCCAACAACCCCAAGTACATCCTAAGGAACTATATTGCACAGAATGCCATTGAAGCTGCCGAAAACGGAGACTTTTCCGAGGTAAGCACACCCCTGTGCCTGTTATGTCCCGGGAGGAAGGGCGGTCATTAAATATGCCCCTCCCCTAATTCCTCTCACCTGTTCTCTAGGTGCGGCGTGTCCTGAAGCTGCTGGAGTCTCCTTACTACAGCGAAGAAGTGGCCACTGAGGCCACAGGCCCTGAAGCAGCGGCAAGGACCACTGATGAGCAGTGTTCCTACAGCAGCAGGCCACCCCTCTGGGCAGCAGAACTCTGTGTAACATGATCCTCATAAAGGCCTCGGTGTCCTCCACATGTCTGGAGTCTCCCGAGGCTTCCCCAGTGCTGCTGAGTTGCTGAGACCACTGGGATCCCTACCCTCATGGTCTCTCCATGATGGCAGAGATCTCCAGTCAAAACCTGACCCATCTCTGTCTGATACCACCTTAGTAGTACTGCCCTGGCCTAGCACTCAACATGCCCCCAGCACATGGTGCTTCATGCCAATAGAGGAACTCAGTCTCATGCTTATAAGCAATGCAAACAGGGCTGGATAAGCCTTGTAGCCTATCTGTGCATCTTGCCCCAAAGGACTGGGCCTGACACTTGTTCAATCTCCCAGGCCTCTAAATAAAGCAGCTTTTTCAGGTCTGTCTGGGTGCTCAGTGCTGTAGCCAGGTCAAACGGGATGCAGCCCCATGGTCCTGTCTGTCCTCAGGAGTCCTGGTAGTAGTTGTTGAAGTTGATTCGAAGCAGGAAGTCCTCAAGGTGGGGTTGGTAGCCACGGTTCACAAGCTTGGTCACTACTGGAGAGGCATCCAACTCTCAGGCTCCTGCCCACCCTTGCCTCGCCACCCCAGTAGCCCAGCCTGGCAGCAGCCCAGCCCAGCAGGGGGGCTCACCTTTGAAGAGGAAGTGGGAGTAGTACTTGAAGGTGCTGTAGGACTGCTGCATGAGTGGGAAGTTGGGGTGCTCGGCACCACGGGGGCCAGTAGCCGGGCCCCAGCTCTGGGAGATGAGCTGGCTACGGAACTTGAGCACCAGGCTGAAGATGCTATGGATGATGTTCATGACCGGTGCCGCCTTCTCGGTCAGCAGGCCCCTAGTGGAGGGTAGAGCTGCTGGTGATCTGCCCAGCCTGACCGGGGCACACCCAAGTCCAGGGGCCTGACTCACCTGAAAACAGCCCTGTGCAGGTACTCGGCATGGGCCCGCTGGATCTCCTCCAGGTCACCTACTACAGCTAGCCGGGCCCTGAATTCGCACCAGCTGACATGCAGGATCTGGTTAGCAATGTAGCCCTGGATGACCTTCACGAAATGCTGCATCTCGTGCTTAAACAGCTGCAGCTGGCGGAACTGCACTGAGCCAGCTGTGTGGCTCACTAGAGCTGTTGGAGAACAAACAGGGTGAGCATCAGCCTGAAGCCACACATGGGATGGACTTAGGCCAGGCCTCACCTGTGCGCTTGAGGTGGAAGCAGATGTCTTTGAGTGTCCACATCATGAGCTTCAGCTGCAACAGGAAGGAGAAGATACCACTGTACTTGTTCAGGCAGCTCTCAGTGATAACGATGTTGAGGGGCCAGTCAACCTGTTGAGGAAGCCTCACTTAGCACCTGCAGCTGCAGGCCACACCTCCCCTATCCACTTGTGGCAGGACACTGCTGACCTTGTACCTGAGCTCCAGGCAGCTCAGCACATCCGGCGCATTAGGGGCGAACACCTCAGGCAGGTACTTGAGGGCAAAAGACAGGTTGGCAGCATGTGGAGTGTCCCCGTGGAGGCTATACTGCAGTGCCTTGCTCAGGATGCTGTTAAGGACCAATGGGTTGAGCAGCTCCCCAGGCGTCTGTCCAGCCCCTAGCTGAGGAAGTGGAGAGACAATGTTTCAAGGAGTCCCAGGTTTGTGCCCTGTCCCTCCCTACTTGCCCAGAAACCCAAGTTCTGCCGAAGCAGCACTGTCATGTTGCTAGGGAGTATGGCATCTCTGTGTGAGTGGGCCTGAGGCCAGCAGCCACCCACATCCTACCCACAACAGCTCTACAGGCCAGCCCGATCCCAACTCCATGTCTTAGTGACCTTCTCAAAGAGCAGGTCACTAAGGGACTGTGCGAACTCTCCATCTTCCATCAGCAGGAAATGGCGCAGTGCTTCAAAATGTGTCTCCAGGTGCAGCTCCACAAAGAAATAGTCGACTGCAGCTTTGTTCACCAGGCTGACACTGGGGGGAAGCTGGAGGTTAGGGTGGCGGGCAGGAAAGGGCGGGTGGCGGGCAGGAAAGGGCAGGTGGCAGCACTCACTGGGCAGCCAGAGGTGCTGTGAGCGAGCGCTTCATAAGCACAGGCAGCGTCAGCAGCTCACTTAGCTGCACCGCAGTCTCATCCACCGCTGACTGAACTTGAGGGTCCACGGGGAAAGCAAAGGCCTGGGGAAGCATGTGATGGACCAGGTGAGCCACAGGAGGCTCTGCTGTGGGAAACAAAACAGACTCGCTGAAACTTAGGGATACACTGGCCTAGAGCACACCCAGCCCCACCTGCCCTGGCAGCGGACCACTCACACATGGACTCGTAGCTGTCTGGGTACTGCTCCAGGCGGTAGAGCTTTGTGAGGTCTGCCAAATAGGCTTGCTCCTTGCCCCAGCGTCTGGCCTCAGCCTCTGTGTCCGAGACCTCCTCGCTAGGGCCTGAGCTGCTTGGGACGGCTGTGTCTTCCTAAAAAGAGACCAACCTCAAAGAACTGCATCCCCACCCAGTGTGCCCCCCCACTTTGCTCGCACTGAAAATGGGCGTGTGGGAGTCCCATGTGGTGACATTCCCTACATGCTTCCCTGACCTGTGAGCTTGGAGGCCATGGAGAGAGGTCTTCTGCATCCCTACTCCTCCCTGGACCTACGAAGACACAAAGTGGGTAGGAGCCATCAGTGCCCAGCCCCTGCTGAGGAGACGTAGTGAGGCTGGCCCAGAGAACTCCTCCAGAACCCCCAGAGCAGCAAGGCAACCTGGCTGACAAAAAGGACCACAGAAGACATCACGACACTGCCTCTGGTGTGCCACGGTCCCATCCTGACCAGCACGGCCCGCTCTCACCTGTCTCTTCAGGGATGCCATTTCCCAGCGTGCCAGGCTCAGCCACAACAGGGGGCTTGGTCTGTAGGCTACCTTCTTCTGTGCTGCCAAGGCTAGAAGAGATGGTAGGCTTCGTTTCTCCAGGCAGCTGTGGCCCACTTTCCCGTAAAGGGCTCTGTGCTTCCACATGCAGGCCTGATGGGGACACACAGGCAGGAGGGCACTGATGGGGCTTGAGTGGGTCAGGCTCAGCTTCTGGCAAGGGCTCCTCCAGAATCAAGGGAGGCTGAGTACATCCATGTGGTTGAAGAGCCTCTTCTGACACACTGTCCCCAATCCTGATGCTGGCATCTGACACGTGTCCATGGACATTCCACCGTGGCCGAGAAGGAGTCACATCTGACACATTCTCCCCAATCCTGATGCTTGCCTCTGACACATGTCCATGGACATTCCACCGTGGCCGAGAAGGAGTCACATCTGACACATTCTCCCCAATCCTGATGCTGGCATCTGACACGTGTCCATGAATGTTCCACCGTGGCCGGGAAGGAGCCACATCTGATACATTTTCCCCAATCCTGATGCTTGCCTCTGATACATGTCCGTGGACATTCCACCGTGGCCTGCAAGGAGCCACATCTGACACATTCTCCCCAACCTTGATGCTGGCATCTGACACATGACCATGAATGTTCCACCTTGGCCGGGAAGGAGTCACATCTGACACATTTTCCCCAACCTTGATGCTAGCATCTGATACGTGTCCATGGACATTCCACCGTGGCCTAGAAGGAGCCACTTCTGACACATTCTCCCCAGCTCCAGTGCTGGCATCTGACAAATGTCCATGGATGTTCCACTGTGGCTGAGGAAGAGCCACATCTGACATATAGTCCCCCTGCTTGGTGCTGGCATCTGACACGCATCTGGAAATGCTAAGTGGCTGGCAAGGAGCCATTCCAGAAGCAAGGCTCTCTGCAGGGACAGCAGTCCCTGATATGTGTTCAAGGAGCTGACCCACAGGCTGGAAGGTCCCCTCCTCAGAAGTGACATGCTTGAGTGGATGTGGGCAAGGCAAAGTCTCTTGCATGTCATGGACACATGCATCCAGTTTTGTGGACATGTCCCCCAATAGATGCTGCTTTTCACTGTCCAAACTGTTTTGGACATCCTGTGAGGGTCCTGGTGAAGAGGAGGTGGCCATAGCTGGCCTCAGGATGGTATTGAAATCATACTCTGACTGGGTAGGCTGGGGGCCAGCTGCTGTGAGTGCTGGCCCAGGAGTTACAGGGGATAGGTCTGAACAGATGGTCTGCAGTGCCACCTCTAAGAAGGGAGCTCCAGTGTTATCCACAGGCTGTTCAGGCCCAGGGCCCGTGGGCAGAAAGTCTGTGATGCTGAGACTAGGAGAGAATGGCCCAGCTATCTCTGCCTGCCCAGCACCAGGGTCATCAGCTGCCTCTGCTGCAGACTGGAGGGCTGATGGCGTTGATGCACTTGGTGGACTTGGATGATCCCAATGCAGTTCTGCAGACCCCAGATCACAGCTATGGCCTTCATCTGCATGCTCAGGACCTGGAGATGGGACCTGAAACACAGCACATACTGAATCCCTCCAGCCATTTAACCCTGTGTCCCCAAGGTGAGCTCAGCAACAGTGACCGACACCTACTAAGTTCTGAGGGACACAGGACAACCAAGCCAGAGCATCTAACTCAGAGTCCCAGCAGAGCTCCCAAGATCCTGTAGAGCCTATTACCTGAGAGCATGTGCTTGGGAACACGCTCAGTGGCTCCTGGGGCGGGTGAGCCTCCATGTCTCTCAGCATCTCCTGAAATTCAAGCCAACAGGAAGACACAGCAGCTCTGTAGAGTGACCAAAAGCTGGCACACACCACAGCCTTCACACAGTGTCCCTCACCCATCACAGATGCCACTGGCCCTGCTGCCTACTCGCTGTCGGGGTTTGGCTGGAAGCCTGAGCTGCAGCAAGTGCCATCTGCACCCTTACACAACAAGATGCCACGAGTGCACGACTGTGTGCAGGAGCGGCTGCCAGCGCTGCCATACCTGAATGCACCTCTGGTCTTCCAGGAGGAAACGAAGGCGTGCGCTCTCTAGCCGGTGCCTCTGGATTCTCCACAGAGCCTTCTGCTCTCGAAGAGCTGCCTCTGCAGACAACTTGCTATAATGGTCAACCAGTGCCTGCCTGAAGCCACAAGCAGAGAGGACATGGTCACTACAACCACTCTGCACCCTCTGGTGGGCAGACTCAGGCTAAGATGCTTCTCCAAGCAGGCGCCCTCCCCAGACTCCTGGTCTCCATCTTCCCCACCACAGACTGGTCTCCCAGGGACGGCCTTGCTGCCCACCACACTGAAAGGCGCCAATGGACAGATGGTCCCTTTGGCAACTGCTGTTGGACAAATGACCAGAGGAAAAATGGAAAAATGTACATGGCCAGAGACAAAAGAACAAGCAGGTGGCTGACGACCAGCCCAATGGAACCAGGCCACATTCTCTGTACTGCACAGCAGACTCTTCCCATGTGCAAGTTCAAACCCAAGAGAACTGGAGACTGACTAAAAGAACAAAATCAATGCAAACCCAGGGATTCCAAGCCTCCAACCACTGGGCATTGAGGCACAATGTGCCATCTCCAATTTGGCTGGCAGAAGTCAGGAACAGGGCCTCCATGCCTGGATTCCTCTTATGTGAACAGAGTACCTACTCACATGTGTGTATGCAGAGCACATGCAGGAGGCAAACCCTCCTTTCCTCTGTAAACAGTATCTAAGGCTGCAACAGCTGAGCTTCCAAGGGCACCATACTAGATGTGGCCAGTCCCTTCTACAGAAGCCTCCCACTGAAACAATGAGCTGGTTTCTAGAACAAGCTAATGAGACAAAGAGGAACAGACTCAAGAACTATGCTAGATTAACGGCCCATTGCTCTGTTAAATAAAAAACCAATGGAAGCTGTTTACGATGAACAGACCAGGTGGAGTGACATACACCTGTAATCAGCCCCAGGAAGGCTGAGACAGGAGGACTGCAAATTTAAAGCCGGCCGGCCACACAGCAAGACCTTGGGGATGTGGTTCAATAGTAGTGCTTACTTGTACGCTCAAGGCCCAAAGTTGGCTCCACAGCACCACAAAATAAACAATATTAATAAACAGCCAGGAGACCAAACACACTGTGTGCACTGGGACTAGACCCCAGAGCACAGCCTATGGGCTCTAACCCCTTAGCCCAGGACAGCATCCTGGTCCAGCAGACTTACTGTCTTTCTGTCTTGACATAGGTCTGTAATTTTTCAGATTAAAAGCCAAAATAACAAGTAAGGGTGTTGCTCACTGGTAGAGCACTTGCCTACCAACACTGGGGCCTTGGAATTGATCCCTAGCATCAAAGAAAAAAAGACAAACCATCCCTAGTTCAGATGAAACCAGCGCTGTGGGACCTGCCGCCACACCGCCGCCCTACCTGGCCTTCCTCTCCAGCTCTTCCTCCAGGGCCTTGAGCCTCCTCTCCCGGTCACGGAGCTCACGGGCATAGCTGAAATCATCATCTAGCTCCTCTTGTCTAGCCGCCAGGCGTCGCTACACAACACAGACAGCCTCATTTACTAAATCAAAGACTCCAGGGCCAGAACCACCCAGAACCCAGACCACCCACCCACCTCCTGATCCTTCACAAACTGTTCCTTCAGCCGCTGAAACTGCTCTCGCTTCCTGGTGTCCACAGCCATCTGTTCTGACATCTGCCGGTCTTCAAGAGAAGGTGAGAGGCATATGCAATTGTGAAGAGCCCGGCAGGGGCCCCAGCAGAGCGGAAGAAAGATCTGGAACTGCACTCACCACTCAGCTCTCTCAGGACCCGAGATGCTGCTTCCCGGGCATGGACAATTAGTTCTTGTTTTGCAATTTCCATACGCAATTCCTAAAAGACAATAAGCAAACTATCTTAATGCCCTGTCCCTCCTCCTGGGATAGTGTGGCGAGAACACTACCCTAGTTCTCTAAAACAACCTGCTGCTGGCCACTGTCAACAGACACCCCTCCCAACCTACACAGAATGTTAGCAGGGAATGTCTCACCCAAGGCTGGGAAGACAGGGAGGCCTCCCCCTTGGAGCAGAGAATAGGAGGTGACTATGTACCCAGAGATAAATAAAGGGTTCATGGACCACTCCTGCTCCTGAGTCTGTTCTCGCCTGGTCTCTCCTGCTGCCCATTAGGTACCAAGCTAGGGAAAAGTTCTTGAGATCGGCACTGGCCAGTCACTAGAGCACACTGTCATAGTAGTCTTGTCCTGGAGTACGCTGGAGAATTAGGGCGCTGCTTCCAGGAACACACCCATTATTTATAAAACTACCCAAGGGAGGAACTTTAGGCCTTGCTGCCTGGATTTTCCAGCTGGAGCCACCCATGTTAGCAAAACCTGGAGTGCAGGCAAGGCCACCTAGACTCGGGGGAGGGGGGTGGAACAAAGCCCACTTCTTGGCCCTGAGTCTGCCTGGCTGCTCCTACTGCCCGTTGGGCACCAGGCAGAAGTTGCTAGAGTGGCAATGGCCCACCACTGGGGTGTGGGAGCTCTATCCGCCCCAAACCCCAAGAAGTGAAGGGGAAGTGCAAAGAAAGCCAAAGCCCCACAACCAAGTACCTTTTCCTCCTTGCTGATGGAGCTATGACGGGCAACTCTCTCCATCCGCCCAACGTAGACAGCACAGTCCTTCTCGATCTCCTTCAACTCCTCGAGAGAGAAGATCACCGAGATACGAGGGACAGGGACATCAGACCAACAGAGATAGTGCTGCCAGAGAGGAAGGGCTGCAGTGAGAACATGGCCAAGCCAGCAGCAAACCAAGCACTGCCTTGCAACTGAGTTTTCAGTGATGTACGAAGATAGCCATTTCTTCCTTGAAAAGTTCATTCCTAAATCTGGGGGGAGCAGAAACCCCTGATGATTCCACAGAGCAAGTACCCCAACAATGGAGACACCATGTATGGCGCCTAGAGCAGAAACGGAATCAGAAACTGAGGAGCACTGTGGGATCGCATCTCCACACAGAGGACTGTGGCAGCAAACGCACTAGGGCCTACCAGTCAGACACAGTCCCTAGACAGAGCTGGCCTCCCCCCTGTACAAGCCCTGACCCAGCTAGCAGGACCCTCTCA
>CABHPP010096651.1:24068-51740 GCA_902168425.1 Peromyscus attwateri | reverse complement strand
AAATAAATAAATAAATAAAACTCTCCACACACTTTATTCTTCTCTCTCTCTCTCTCTCTCTCTCTCTCTCTCTCTCTCTCTCTCTCGTATTTAGAACCACGGGGGTCTACTCTCTGATGTGGTTTGTGTGCGCTGCAAGAGGCAGCGTGAGAAGAGGGAACCCAGAGGTGCACAGAGTCACCAGGTGAACTGGCCAGTGTAATAAAGCCAAGTAAAGGCATTCCTTACACACCTGGCCTATTTCCACACACCACTTTTGAACCAGTGGATTTTACTTTTTGCTATGGGCTTGAACAGATGGATGGTTTATGCCTCTAGGGCCCATGTCTGCAAGCTTAGTCCTAAAAGGACAATTTTGGGGTGCGACTGTCAAACAGGAAGACTACTGGGAGGTTTACAGGTCATTCAGGGTGTGCTCTTGGAGGGAACTAAGGTAGCTGTTGTTGGGCCCACCCAACTACTCTCTTGTATCCCGTTATGAGATGTGACCTGTTTTCTGGCACCTTCTTCCTGTCACTACATCTACCATGATGTGACAGTTAGGAGGACTCTCACCAGAACTGTATGCCATGTCCGTAATCCCTCAAACTGGGACCTATACAGAACTCCCCCGCTCAGAAACAGTCTTCTGGGGGCATTTTAAGATTGCTGAGGCATCGCTGACTAGAGCAGAGCTCTCTGAGAGGTGACCGAGCTCCCGGTCACATGAAAAACAAAACATTTTTGAAAGGCATCTTTTGCTAACCAATAGATATTCAAAATGTACAAATATACAGAGCAAACACTGCTTTTGTGTATTTCTTGGATCCTGGCCTCCCCTCCCTTTTATGTAAAAACCAGAACAATTTTATGCTTGAGGCTAAATAGCAAACACAGTATTGAGAGCTTCTGGTGGGCTCTCCACCCATTTCCTCGTCTGCAAGAGATCACACAGGAGTCAGGGTACTTTTGTCAAAACCACGAGATGAACTCAGGACAAGACTCGGCTAGAAGGAAGGGTGCCTTCTGAGTCTATCAGCCCTCCTCTGCTACAGGGCGCAATGCAGACGCCCATGCTGCAGTGCAGACGCCCATGCTGCAGTGAGCCTCACCTTTTGATCTGTTTCTGCATCCTCATCTTGATAATCGTCGCACGGGCTGGAGCTGGCTGCGAAGGTGGGTCCCTGAGAATAGTACTGAGAGCTTCGGCATCCATCGCGCCGCAGCTTGTCACATTCTGCAGAGAGAACAGGCAGCGAGGGCAAGAAGAAGTCATTAGAAAGCAGAATTGCCGGAGCCCACTTGACTTAACTTATCCAGGAATATTTTCCCAAGCAAAACAGGATCTCAAAATAATGATATAAATGATTAAGGGTTATTAAGGCGCTAAATATCGCATCAATGCACTGTAAGTGGATCATCGGAGCGCACCGCCCTACCCTACACAGTAAACGCTTGTCAGCAGCTCTGTTCGCAGGAAGTTGAAGGTTAGCATAATTAAAACACATGTTCAGTATGCTAGGCAAGGAAGCAGTGAACTCAGAATGTTACCCCAGGGCCTTCATTACTGTGCGGTAATTGTTGTCACAGAACTACTGATTATAACAGCATTTCCAAACCCAAAAACACAAGTGACGGCCAAGCCATGCCTGTTTCCAGGACTTAGCACAAGTGACATGAGAGATCGTGTAATGACGGAGATACTATCGCTTTACAGGGAGGTGGGGTGAGGGGAGGGGAAGGAGGGGGAGGAGAGCACAGAGCCCTGGAAATGAAACTCACAGCCCTGAAGATGCTAAGCAGGTGCTGTATCACTTGGCCTGCAATTTAATTTTGATATCAAATTTGCTGTGTGGAATTTCATAGGAAGCTATGCGCCGGCCCGAGATATCTGCCAGTCCACAGAGGAATGCCTGGCGGCAGCATGGACAATAACAGCTCCGTGTGCCATGACTGGCAAGAGGCTGGGGTCACAAGGGACACCAGTGTAGGGAGAACTCTCATCACCTGGGCTAGCGTATGGAGAAGCACCAAGAGCTTTCCCAGTTCTTACCCAGACTCATGAGAGGGGCATGTGCCCGGCAAGGGGAGCTGTAATGTGGTTCTCTTAAAAACCAACTTTCTAAAGCACCAAAAGAATGTGCTTTTCTAAAAGTTTTCTCTTTACAGGGCTTTTTAAAACCATACCCCTAAAAGCACAGAACCAAACAAAGGCCTCTCCACAGCTCCTGTGTCAACACAGAACCTATGTCTCTCACTAGAGTGTGGGAGCCCACTGAGGTTTCCTAGGGAGATCTGAGCTTGCTTTACCCAGCAGGGCTGCATAAGGGCATGAGTTTACCTTGTGCATGGTTACCAGGTGTTTGGAAGGGTCTGCACTTGGCTGTGCTAGGGGGAGGTCTTTTGCTCCACCCTTTGGCATTTCTATAAACAGTCTTTTGGAAGAGATAGAAGGGGCTGGTGGATAAGGATCCAGGCCCTCCCGAGGCTATCCTGTTTCTATCTGTCTTTCCCCTCTATATTTCTATCTAAATCTCTTATCCCTCACTCCTCAAGAGCACCCTGGGGAAAAAGGTGGGGGTGGGTCCCCCACACCAGAGAAGGACAGTTACTTCAGTAAGAGATAAAATCATGCATGAGGTTGTTGTTGTTGTTGTTTGGGAAGAGAAAATAAAAGTCCTCAGTCTTCTACCTTGCCATGGGAGTGGATGGAGGAAGTTTCTAATTCAGAACTATGTATCAGATTTAAAAAAGAAAAACAGTCCCTAACAACAGTCACTAAGCGCTCTGAAAATGTCAAGGTAACTGGGAAATGAACACTATGAGATAGCTAAGTAACAACTTCAGTCACTTAACGGCTGGCAAGTATTCATAACACTTTTTAGAGTGCAATCTTCAAGTGTCTGAAGCTCCCAGAAGCCGAACTATTTTTAAAATTAGATTTATTTATATATTTATTGGTCGTGAGTGTATAAATGGAAATTCACTCATGCAATCTAGCCCTTTAGATGGAGAAATATTTTGATAACTTCCCAACTATCAATTTCTCTGAGATAAATACAAATGATCTATACCCTCATTCTTTTTTTTTTTCGATCGATCAATCAATCAATCAATCGATCCATCAGCGATTGATTCATTATGTCATCCATTCATCGGACACTCACGGGAACCGAACTCGCCACCTCTGCGACCACAGGCCGGCCGCCTGACCTCTGAGCCACCTCTCCGCCTCTATACCCTCATTCTACTGAGATAATGTTAGAGAAAACACAAAGAGTAGCTTTCAAATGGTATTCTCCGAAGATCTCTGGGGTTCTTGAATATTTGACTCGGTTTTCTTTAAATCCCTACCTTAAGGGAAGGTTAAGAGTGGTAACACTCAACTCAAGAGTTTCACATGCCACATCTTAACACACCCCAGTGGGTTCGGCACTTAACGCGCTGCTAAAATCACTTTCCCATGGCCCTGGAAATGGACCATTCCAAGCATCTCTGTACCACTGAGTCTTCTAAAGGCTGGGGCAAACTGTGCAAGACGAACCACCACAAACGACTACCATCCACAGCTATGAGCCTCCGCAACGCAGGCTTTTCTAATATCTGACAAATAAAGAAGAAACAAAGCCTTTCAACTAAACTCTTTCATCCACAAGCATCTTTTCTGGCCACTCCAATCAAGCATGTGAAGAGTCTGATTGATATGGTGGCATACACACCAGTAATCCTGGCAGTTGGGAGGTGGAAGCCAGAAGAACAAAAGTTCAAGGCCAGCCTGGGCTAACCAAGACAGACCATGCCTCAAAACAAACAAACAAACAAACAAAAAGACATTAAATTGTGTTTATATATGTATAACATGTAAGATTGTATTTGAAATATAAGATTTCTTTCCCTCGGAAGTAGGGACTCCTGGGCTAGCCCATTTCTAAGGGTGATATTAGTTCTTATCTTGGGAGAAATGGTTAAGAATACTAAACACAACTAAAACGATTGGCACATGTTAAATATTAAAAGCCCAAAGTACTTCTAAAAACCATCAAAGGTTAGCAACCACAAGTTCTATAATTCCAGGTGTGGTACCTCAGTCACCCAGAGTGAAAAACAGTACATGTTTTTCCTACCATGTCATTCATATCAGAGAAATGTGGACACTGAGGTCCAACAAACACTAGTGTAAGTTTAGGAATTGGCAGATGACCATTTTTTCCCCCTCTTATCCAATTTCTGAAATAAAGTAAACTCACAGGATTCCAGTGTTACTTCTTCCAACTCTAGGGGAAATGTAGGAGAATTTCCTTTATCAGCTTGCAATAGATCTTGGCTTCTAAAACCATGGCTTTGTTCATTAAAACTGAACGTATTGTGTGCAGAATGAGACATGGGTGGAACAAAGCACCAGGAATAAACAAAGACTCTTCAAACACAATGAGAATAACTTAACTGCAAGACAGTACCTAATTTACAGCCAGGTTTTACCAGCAACTACAAGATAGAAACACGATCCTAAATGTAACAGCAGACCCATCTGCAGCACCCACCCTTGAAACAGAAACGAGGGCTAAAACTAAGCTATTGTCCTCAAAGGACTGCTTGGATAGGCATCACTGTTGAGGCCTCTGTTTCCCCAACTACACAATCTCCCCTCCTTCCTGTCATGAAGGGAAACAAAGTTCTTTAGCATCAGGAACAAGTGCAAACATTTCCAGTAAGCCGAACTTTGAAACACAGAAGGAAAGAGGAAGGTCATCCACAAGACGGCCGTCTAACCAGCTCATGAATTTAACTTAGAAATGCCAACAGAATCTGCTGCAAGGAGGAGGCAAACCTGAGCTTGGATCCCCAGCATAAATACAAAAAGCTGGGCACAGCACACACACACCTGTGCTATCGTGAATTTGTCAGTGTCACAGTGGCGACTCTGTACCTTCAGGACTTATTTCTCAGGACAGTTGCCTTCTACTCCCAAGCCACTGTAACCACCTCCATCTTCATTAATATACATCTTCCCTTCCTTCTAGGCTTTTAGGGTCTTTAAAGAAAGAAGCCATATCTCATGCATTCTTAGGTCCTACTGTGCCTCACATGGTACAAAAGCTCAGTTTATGCCCTTTTGAAAGAACAGATAGAAGCTTATGAAAGAACATGGGCAATCATTACCAAAGAAGCAAAACCATGGCTGCAGGAAGTCTTTTCAGCCCCTAAGACAGCTTTCTCTCCTCTTAGGTTTGAGGACTCCAGGGCACAGCATCCCTATTCCATGTACCTATTAATTCAACAAACAGTTCTTAAGCATCTACCACCTGCCAAGCACTGTTACATGCAAAGGAGATTTCCGCAGTGAACAGCAAAGACTCAAGTCCACAGAGCCTATGTTCTGACATGCGCAGTGAACAGAAAAACCTCGAGTCTACAGAGCCTATGTTCTGATGTGCGCAGAAAACAGTAACTTACTGGTATAAGATCTGAAATGATGAAAAGAAAGAAAATAAGGCAGAGGAGGGACGAGGAACGAGGAGATGATTGGGTTGATGATACAGATGCAGTCCGGGCTTCAGGGAAACGTGTCATCTGAGAAAGGATGGCTTCTACGTCCTTGAGAAAGAACTAGAGATAAAGGTGGATCAGACTAAGTGAAGAAGAGCAGGAGGGAGATGAGGTTTGGCAGGAAGGAGGGGACGGCAGTGCAGGGCCTTGTGAGTTACCATCAGAACTCTGGCTTTGAACACAAAACAGGGGGGTAGCCTTTGGTAACTCAGAACAGAAAGGTAGCACAACTGTGCTTGCCCTCAGCACCTTATTCCCACCAACTCCGACCTTAAAACACTGGGATTCAGTTCAGACCACACGGCTATATAAAGTCCAGACAAACCACAGTAGAGTTTGAATGGAAAGAAGTCACCCGTGAGACCTGGAACAACACGGTATTTACCACTGATGTCTATAACTCACCCTAAGTAATGTCTTTCTCACGTATTTCATCTGTGACTGAGATTTGGGAGGAGAGGGGGGCGCCCATACCTGTGTTGAGCATTCTATAAAGTTGGCTGTGGAGAGCTAGAATATCATCTTGGGCCATCTCTGGTGCTCTCATTAGCCATATCGCCCACCTCTACATGGGACCTAACAGCCTAGTCACAATTCAGTGTGTCTTTTTGGAATGTACAAAGAGTCCCCTAACTTCCACCAACCCAGAGGCTAAGACTGTCATCAGACAGCATCTCAGGCTAGAACAGATTTCCCTAATTTGTGTCACTCACCTACCTGATGTACCCACCAATGTATTTGCGAGAGGAAGCCTTGATTATAACTTTCTTTGTTCTGTTGCTTAGAAAAATTTCATAAAGGGCTGGCCAGATGGCCCAGTGGATCAAGGCTCTCACTTCCCAATAATACGAGTCTGGTGACCAGAGTTCAATCCTCTGAGTGCATGCATGTAAAGGCGGCAAAAGAGAACCGACTCCGCAAAGGTCTTCAGCCCTCCACACGCATGCTGCAGCACCCAGGCCACACCCCCATGTCAGTAATAGGAATACGTTTCATTTAATTTAAAAACCTTCATGACATTGTTTTCACATTAAAATGCGGTATTTGTACCGCAGGTCATGGTTACTTGTGTTGGCTACAGAATAAACTCTCTCCTGTTCTAAGGTGAGAGCCATGCTTCTCTGTCTTGACAAAGCTCATGAAAGAAGGAAGGTCCATTATGCATTACAATGTTTCTTAGGGTCTGGAGAGATGGCTCCATAATAGTTAAGAGCAGTGGCTACTTGCCTGGAGACCCAACTTTGATTCCTGGCACCCATATGGCATCTCACAACCATCTGCAACTCCTCATGTGCCAGGTACACACACGGCACACTGACACACATACAGGAAAACATCCAAGAAACTTTTTTTTTAAATGATGTTTCTTGGGGCTGGAGAGATGGCTCAGTGATTAAGCACACTGACTTCTCTTCCAGAGGACCTGGGTTCAACTCCCAGCACCCACATGGCAGCTCATAACTGTCTACAACTCCAAGATCTGACACCCTCACACAGATATACATACAGGCAAAACACCAAGGCACATAGAGTAAAAATAAATACACTATTTTTAAAAATGAAAAAAAATATTTCTTGACTTTTTACAATGATTTGGAAATAGTCTGAGAGAAAGTGTTTAACTTTGACAGACAGCAAATGCCTATGACTCTGGACTGAAGATGGAGCTCAGTGGTACAACATTTGCCCTGCATTCACAAGGGCATAGGTTCAATCTCTGGTACTGAAATAAAAAGGATAGCCTCTCTCAAAGAACATGTCGGGTGTTATAGGAAAGAAGAGGAAACAGAAATCGAATGCATCTTGGGAATAAAATGGGATTGCTTTTCTATTCTCTGAGAATATTGTAATACGAGTGGGTGAGTACTGAAAGAACACACACACACACACACACACACACACACACGTCTACTGACTTGCTAAACCATGTGAGAAAGACAAGGGATGATGAAAGAAGAATTTGCAACCAAAAGGCTGAAAGGAGCCAGTAAGCTTTCCAGCTTATCATTTTCCAGGCCAGTGGAGTAGGAACAGTTCAAATGAGGATGTATTCCTTGGGAAGTTGGGAGACGCTCGGGTCAAAAGCACAATCCTGGATTCCACAGCAGCCCAGGGTTCTAGACATGCCATAGTTTAACATTTGAATGGAATTTCTCTTTAACGGTATTAAATCTTTCAGAACCCTCTTACTAGAATTAAAGGTCATAAAACTTTGGGAGGACTCCAGTTCCAGAGTTAATTACAAGGATGATGGCCATAACATACTGCTTCAGTGAAAATACCCTACCAGGAGCCAGCAGCTAAAACATTCCTTCTTTTCAGATCGCTGATTTTTAAAGCCAATACTCCGGACATTTTTGAAAAACAGAAAGCCCTTTACTGTCATTACTTGATTTGTGTTTAAAATAATTGTGTGTGAATTAATGGAGAGTGTGTATTTCATCTGTCTCCTATATCAGGAAACCCAGGGGCAAAGTTTCTCTTAGTCCAGGTTTCTGTATTTCTTTTTCTTTCTTTTTTTTTAAATTTCATTTAATGTACATTGGTGTTTTGTCTGCGTGTATGTATAAGAATGTCTGATCTCCTGGAACTGGAGTTACAGACAGTTATGAGCTGCCATGTGGGTGCTGGGAATTGAACCCGGGTCCTCTGGAAGAGCAAGTCAGTGCCCTTAACCCCTGAGCCACTGCTCCAGCTCCGGTTTCTATATTTCTAACCCAGTTATTTTCCATCAGATGAAGAATGACAAGGTCTAGGGCCAGCACATCTTCCTCTCAGTCCAGGAGAACTGAGGACGCACAGGCTACAGGCATTTCAGTCTAGAACAAAATCAATCCCAGCCCAACACTGTGCCAGGTATGATGTAGCTAAAATAATTTAATTTTGAGCTTTCAGGGAAGCACATAGGAAAAACTGACTGCACTTAAATACCATGCTTTGTAAGTATACAAAAACATGTTTCCTTAACGAAAATCAACACAAAATACAATTTTTAAATTGACCTCTCACTTCATTCATTTATTGGGTTTGACAAGATTGGAAAAGAGAAGGAAATCTAACTGATTCCATATGCCACTTACGGATAATGCATTTGCCAAAAATACATTTGGATTTTCCAAAAGTCCTTTAAAGTACTTAACTTCCATTTGTTTAAATTGTCTTCGAGCATCAACCAACTCGAAGATAATTAATAGCCTACGGACGTGCCAGCATGTTCAAGTGACTCACTCATTCAGTGACTTTAACATGAAGCTTGTCCACTGGTATGTTTTTCTAGATAATATGATGGCAATTTGAAATGCTAAGAATTTAGAAGAACATATCCTCTGGGTTCACTGTTGGACTAATGATCATTCTTTTCCTCGCTTTCAAGTAAGAGTTGTTATGCAATTATGCAGGGACATTCAACAATGTCGTCAAACAAAGCACATTGTTGCATTCCAAGTACTCAAATCAGAGCTATCCTGCAATGCGTGTGCATTCGATGCAGAGACCAGTTTCTCACCAACCGTCATTTCACCGATCCTCAGCATCCAAAGCAACGTAAAACACAAAAGGACAAACAAAGCAAACGTGTGGCTTTAACAGTCCAGCCCAAGCCTTTCCAGAAGTTTCTAACAGGGAGGGTCTGTCCCTGGTGTCCCAGGGTCCCAGCTGACAGAGTAAGATCTGCCTAATATTAGGGGAAGAAAGTCAAGCCAATCTGAATGAAGGCAACTGTAGCCCAAGTGTCAAGAAGGTAGGGCACTCCGGACAGGAATGAGTCTTACAGTGTCTGAAGAGGGGAGGAGAGTCAGCCAGAGCTGTGCTCCAAGAGAAAAGTGCTGGGAAGGCAAGTCACACCATGGGGTCTGTCATTCTGCTAACAGGTGCTCGCGCTCTCTCTCTCTCTCTCTCTCTCTCTCTCTCTCTCTCTCTCTCTCTGTGTGTGTGTGTGTGTGTGTGTGTGTGTGTGTGTGTGTGTGTGTGTCTACATTTACGTGCACATGGAGGCTGAAAGTCGACAAGTGTCTTCCTCAATCACTTTTCCACCCTAAAACTTTGAGACAAATCTCCCACTAAACCAGTTTGACCAGACTGGCTAATCAGCAAGGTCCTCCTATCTCTGCCTCCCCAATACTGGGATTACACGTGTGTAACCCTGAGCCTGGCTTCTTACCTATGTTCTGGAGATCGGAACTCAGGTCATCATTTCTATGTGACAGGCCATCCCCACAACACCTTGACACATTTCTTAGGAAACCTCTGAATGTTCTTCTTCCACATCTGAGGCCAGGTTAACTTAAGAGGAAAACAGTATGTAGGCAGAGATACAAAAGGCCAGGCTCTCAAGTCATTGCTGCCGGGTGGCGGGTTTTGTTCCAATCTTCAAGCTACTTAAAACTCAGCTGTTTAATTAAGTAAGTTTCCCTAACTTGGACAGTATTTCTCCAGATGAAGGCACCTTGGAATCCCCAGGGAGGGCTCATTAAAGGCATTGTCAGGTCTAGAGCACGGCCTAAGAACTTTCATTTCTAACAAGCCCTCCGGTGATGCTCAATGCCAGCCCAAGGGCCACCATAGGAGAGCAAGGTTCAGAGGCAGATAACAGTCTACAAAATTAAAGGTGGTTGGTATGATACCACTTAGTTGAGGGCAAAAGTTAATGAGGTCTCCTCTACTTGGAGGAGGTATCAAGCAGGGACTCCCCCCACACCAAGAAGACAATAGAATTTTTATAGTTGGAGACTTTATGCATATTTCAATGTAAGAAATTATTTTAAAGGGCAAGAGGGTGGCAAGATTGTCCATGCCCAAAGCGCAAGCGCACGCACACACACACCGTTTTTAAAAGTCCCAAAAGGAGAGAGGGTGAGCTTAGCTTCATTAAGTCTCTCAGAAGACAGTAACTTAGCGAGATGACAGGATGGAGCTGAATTCGGCTGATGGGCTACAGATGGCTGTGGGAGGAGGGCCGTTGTATCCGGTATCTACTTTTATTTCCTCACTGTTTCGTTTCAGGAAAAGCTTTAATTTTTGCTATTTACAAAGGTGTTTTACATGTCAAGATGTCCTTAAAATGTGTGGTAGTCTTAACTTGTATTTGACTATCCCAGGTTCAACTCCAAATGCAGAGGCAGCTTCCTGCAGGCTATTACCATTATATTTCCTTTTCAGGTATTTCCTTACCTGAAAACTGCTTCCCCTTTCCAACTTTCCAACACAGGGATAAAATGGAGCCATTTAACAACGATGAGTCAGATCATGTGACACTTGAGTTCCAATTTCTCCGGTGGCTTATCATGTTCCAAATGGCAATATCAAAGTCTTTCTCAGATCTCTAAGCCCTAAGTGAACCCATTCAGCATAGATGCATGGAAGGTGCCTTGTGAGTTATAAACTGAATGAAAGACTTCCTGATTTACTTGGTAGTGGACCCTGAAAAGGGTAATGAATGTAACCACAACAGAGGTGCTGGTCCCATCACTCATTATACGTTATCCTTGGCCATACTTTCTGCCTTAGTTTACCCAAGGCATATGGCCTGTCTGTCTGGTTGATAGTCTAAGTCATCAGTGTTTAAGGACACTTCACATTTCAGGGGTGGTAAGGGCACAGGTTGGGATAAGGATCAATACAGAATTTAATGACCTCCCGGTAAATGAGCCCTTTCAAAGCTCCGAGTTAAGAGGAGAGTGGAGATTGAATAGGTGGGGATGAGGCAATGACATTCAGTGCTCCGTCAGGTTATCTACCCAAAGAATGGAGCCTCAGTGAAATTCCAGGAGGACTGTTAGAGTTTGGAAATGAAATGTCCCCAAAGACTCATGTGTTGAAGGACTAGTCCCCAGACAGGGTTCGGAAGTGGGGCTTTAAGAAAATGACAGGACCATGGGGGCTCGCTCTGACTTGATCAACAGGTTAATAATCCATTGATGGGTTTGTAACTGAATGGACAGTTTAGGTGACAGAGATTATGAAAGATGGGGCCTAACCGGAGGAAGCAGGTCACTGGGGATGTCCCCTTGAAAGACATAGCTTGTTTCCCAGCCTTGTTCTTTCTCCCTGTTTCTCTAAACTGTGAGGTGAGCAGCCTGCTCCAAATGCTGTCACCAAAATTCTCAGCATTACTAGTGGCCTAAGGGGGGAAAAAAAATGTTGCTATCCAGCCAAGGACTGAACCCTCTGAAACACTGGACTAAAATAAGTCCCTGTCGTCATCGTGTGTGGAAAACCCAACACACCAACCACCTAGATGCTAAAATGAAAAAGCTAACTGCATCATGGTTAACTCCCAGAAGCTTTCTGGCCAGTCAGAGCAGATGTCCGAGGAAAACTAAATTTCCAGAGAAAGCACCCGAGTCAGTTGAGGGGGAGGGGAAGAATAAAATAGGAGAGGAGATGATAGAATGACACCATTCAAATAGACAGGGTTTTCTGCTAAGAGAGGCAGGCCAAAATATATTTTTACCCAATTCCAAGTGATTTCTCATTTCAATGAATACAGTGCATTCAGCAAAATACAGACGAAGACAGGGGAGGTGGAGGTCAGAGAGAGAAAGAGAGAGAGAACACATTGCTTGCTGGTCATTGGCTCAACTGTCCAACGGAAGTAAATTTGCTGACTAATGTGTTAGCAGACACTGTTTGTCTTATGTGCTGGGACCAATATCACCTTCACTGGCATTAAACACCACAGGCCATTTCAGGCATACAAATAAGTGTATATACACATATACTTATGTGTGTATGCAGATACATATATATCCATATGTAATTGTAAATTCAGATTCTACATATGAGAAAAAATGTGGAAATAAAGGAGCTTTTTGAAGCCATTTTGATTAATGTCTCCCATTATAGTTAATGAGGTGGGCAAGGGACCTTAGGAAGTAAATACCAATACCTAAGCCACTAATCCTCGGCTTTTTTTTTTTAATCACACCATCAAAAGCATTACTATTAAAATGTCATCTGCCATCACAGAAAGCCAACTTTTACAACCTCTTCTCTTCACATTCCCAAATTAATTTAAGAAGGTTTGCGGAACGGAATCTGATTGAAAAGCGGGTGGAAGGCTTCTGCCTGGCGCCCATGATGAATGTGAATGTATGAAAGTCAGGAGTCCTAGCCAAGCACAGCCAGAGAAGTCACAGTGGAGGCAACCTCCCTTCACATTAGAATCGGGACAGCTATCTAGGCAGCTGAGGAGCACCAGCGAGGTCACTCGATATCAAGTAGCCCGCCGAGACTCTCCGCCAACACCAGAGCCGTGGCTGTACGGGGAGCCACGGCAGCCCTTATCTAGGGACCTTCAATGTAGCATTTTTCTACCACTGTGGCTGAAGCACAGAGGCCACTCGAGTTACTTTATCAGTAGTGAAAATAGAATTGCTGAGACAGCAGGACTGGCTGCGGACACAAAAACCAAACAAAAAGCCTTTGTTTAAACAATCCATGGTGCTTTGTTCGGACCCGAATCATCTGAAGGTCTGGACTCCCTGGTCTATCTTTTGTGTGTTAGTAACCATGAAAAATGGGGGAAGGGAGTCAGTCCGCTTTACCTATCTGAAAGAGCACTGAAAAGCAATGATGTTTCGCTTTTCCAGCCCCTGACTTCCCTCTCAAGGTTACCCTCACTGGAATCACTGTGTATGAAGGAATTACTGGAAGACATCAAGTCCAACAGGACACATTCACCAGCCTGCTTTGTTCATAATTTCCTTTCTCTTAATCTCATATTTCTGTCTCTGCTCCTCTCTACTTCTTAATAAGGGATTTAAGCCCTTGTTTCGAGCATTTTCCCCTAAAGATGAAAACTCCAAGCCTAATGAATGCCAACCACATTAAGAAGGAGGAATGGATTCAATTGTATTATGTCCTTTGAAAAGTCAACCTAACTAAATTGACAAGCACTGGGCACAAGATTATCAGCTGAAATCATCTTTCTCACCAGCCGGCTAACAATACAGTGGAGCCACATTTAAACCAAGCCTCCAACACCTCTCTTAAGGGAACCATGTGATTTCTAGCTCCAACTCAAACCATGCTTCTCCAATGCCCTAAGACACACGGGTCACACCTCTGGTGCTGTACTTTGCTCCCAAATTCACTTCCTTTCAACTGCTCTTTCAAAGGTCGCCAATGGCTTCCTAGTGACCGATTCAACATCCTGTCCATAAGCACCAGGATGACTGACCTGTCCTGGTGACTTTCTCCTTCCCTCGTCTATCTCTTGCACCTTCTGCTGCTGCAGACCTCTAAACATATAAAACAATACGGCTCCCAGGGTTAACTGAAATCCGCCCCACCCCCAGCTCTCTCCAACCCACTGGTCCCTACCCCAGTCTCACAGTTGTTCATTAGCTCTGACTCGGCTCTCTGAAGTTATAGGTGACTGGGGCTTCCATGTGCTGGACTGTGGGCTGGGGATACACAGGACAAAGACTGGCTACTGAAAGTCTTGCTTTGGAGGGTGAATAAATGTGGAAACATAGTCCACTGTTTTAAAGCTGTTTGAACAGAGAGCTGTAAGGTTCTGTGGGAACATGAGGAAGAGTCGAGAAGGGCTGCTGAAAAGTCCTGAAGAGCTCTGTAGAGATTCAGATGCCCATGGGACTATCAAAGGGAGGTAGTGGGAAGTAGCCAGGTATGAGAGGTCATGGTTCAGAAGGGCAAAGATTGGATCGGAACACACAGTAGAGACAGGGGATGGGGTGGGAAAAAAGAGCAAGCTAGCATTCTAGGTAAAGTTATCAACCTTCATTGTAAAATTATACTGTAAAGATCTTACAGGGAGGGTCAGAGGTCCATGAAAGAGGGAGGGCGATTTGGTTCAGGGACACAGATGGCAGGGGTCCCTCCACACAGGCTGTGGTATTACAGGCCTGCACAGAAGCGAGAAAAGAATTTCAAATTAAACAAGGAATGATTAAGTTTATATTCTAAAGCCTACACCCAAGGGTAGGGTGAGGCTCCATAATCCTACCATCATCAACTTTGTACCAGTTACTCATACAGTCTTATCTCTCGGGCTGGCTTTAAGCCGATGGAAGAAAACATCAGTTACTAATCTTTGGCTCCATTACAATATCCAGCCCAGTGACTCACTTGCAAGACTTGCCTAGAAAAAAATAAAATAAAATCTATGGCAACAGAAACTTGATTTTAGACAACCTAATTTGCCAAGACTTAGGCTCCGCAGTCAGTATGTCTCTGTGCCAATAATCTGTACATGTGTCATCCTTGCAGAGTTGAGGATGATCAGAATTTGGGAGCTTCAGAAGAAACAGAGAGATAAAACCATAAGCTGTTTTCCAGAAGCCAGGAACAAAAATGAGGTAAGATTCCCAAGACGGCCCCGCTGTGTACTAACCACTCTGAGATCAGAACTCTGGTCCCCATCTCAGTGTCTGGAGCACGTACTGACCACGGAGTAAGACTCCAACCCAAGGCTGCTGTGGCTGAGGGAAAGAAAGCTGGATCTCACACCTCCATTCCGTGGCTTTTTCTGACTTATAGGCTATGGCCATCTCTGCCCCAACTCTATGCCTATTTTTGTTTAATCTAGAAAATGGGAGCCAAGTGTGGTATTGTGTGCTTGAAATCTCAGCACTCAGGAAGCTGAGACAGGAGGTTCACTATGACTTTGAAACTAGCCTGGACTACATAGTGAGTTCAGGGCTAGGGTATAAAGAACCTCTCAAAACAAACAAAAACTAGAAAGTGATTTTGAATAGTATGTAAATGAACACAATTCAATATTACTTGCATGTAAGAATTTAACATACTTTTTCTTTAGCTAGCAATACCCTGCTTTCTTTGATATATCAATATTCTGCAGGAAGTCAAAAGCTAGCCAGAGTACCAGTTACAAGTAATAAGCCACTTACCTATTATTCCCGAGCTTTTATTATTTTCCCCTCGTAACCTATGCTTCATATATTGAGTCTCTTGAGGTACCAGAGCCCAATATAACCCTAAAAACAAGTACCAAATGGCATTAAGATGTGCCAGTCACACCTGATATCACACAATGCTTCTTTGTTTCTCTTGCACTAATTTGAACACTAATGAAACTGGGCTGAGTGAAGAGAAGATTCCAGGAACAACCATGAAGCTACCTCGGGCAACAATGAGCTCATCGGAATCGGAATCTCCTCAATGAACTGCCTCAAGAAACCAAATCCGCCTCAGACCATTAAACTCCCAGGGTGAGCCCTGTCCCTGGGAACTAGCAGGAAGTTGGCAGCAGCTAAAGAGGCACCAAAAGAACAAGTCTCCTCAGGATGCCCAGGGCTCTGAGATCACAGTAGGCCTGCAGAATGGATCCCCCAGTGTCTCAGGGCTTGGGTTTGTCTGTCTACAGAATGCAAGGGACGGCTGACCGGAGGACTGATGGGGTTCCTCCCAGCTCTCTACTGCAGTTGGCATCTAGAGGATGCTGGGGAATGGGGGCCAATGCATATTGACAAAGAACTACAGCATCAGGTCTATGGCTTTCCCTGACATCTTACATCACTCCTTGTTCTATCCTTCCCTCCCCCTCCTCCCATAGGGCATGATGGGAGTAGAGCATTCAGGGAAGGTACCAACTAAAACACGACAACCACTTCAGAAAGAGGCCTGTGTTCTACTTGGTTCGATCTGTGTGCCACCACACTAAATTAAAACGCTCCCCTCTTTCCACAAACACCAAGGGCCATGAGATTCTTTACATACTGAAGTTCATTTTGTTCTCATGAAAATAGACACTATGACATTTATGGATGAAATGGAAAGGAAAGAAACAACTGAAGAAAAAACTCATATACTGTATGCCTGGGATATATGTGTCAGGACTAGTCTATGGACATGACCTAAGCACCTTCCATTTGAACTCAGACTTCTCTTAGAAAGCAAGACTAGGTGCTTCTACATTTTCGCTGGTATTCTACTTTTTCTTAACTTAGTAATCATTAGATTAGATGTTTGCTTAAAATGATTGGTTAAGCTGTACCTGCCTTATTTATTTTTATATTACGTTATATTTTTAAATTTTTTATTTTATTATTTTTAAAATACTGAGTATGTGAGGGGGTGCATGTGAGTATAATGCAGATGGAGGCCAGAAGAAGGTGTTAGATCCCTTGAAGCTGGAATTTCAGTCAGTTGTAAGTAAATTCAGGTCCTCTTAGAAGAGCTGTAAACGTTCTTAACTGCTGAGCCATCTCTCCAGCCCCTCATGTCCTATTTTTTTAAAAAGTGAAAGAAAGATAAAAGATGAAGAACTCACTGTAGTTAGCACAAGTAGGTAGGCATTCCTCTGGGGCCCATCTGAGGTGCTGGGCAAATGTGTTATTCTAAGAGTGCAAGTGCTCAGTCAATGCCTACAAAGCCACGCCTACAAAGCCATGTCCACAAAGACACGCCCAAAAAGATGCCAGTCACAGGATCTCCAAGACAAGAATCTACTGCTCAAGACACAAAGAGTATCTGTGAGGTCTCAGAAGATGGATGCAACAGTTGATCTTCCCCATCAGATCCAGAATAAAAGACTGGATGCCGAAACCTGGCTAGCCCTACTAGAAATCTGGTCTGTAATTTGAAGAAACCTATCCCACACTGAACATTAGACAGGTCGACATGTGAATACACACACTTTTCTCTAGTCATCTGAGGAAAGCCATCTCTTTCTCACACTGAAAATCTATACAGCTCTGTCCTTTCAGGCGTAATGAACATAACTCGGACGTGAAAGGACCACAGGCCAAAGTCAACACTGCTCTCAATGCTCACACTCCTGTACCTTGTAGACATGCAAACCTGTGTCTGTAGCCGCGGAGCAAGCTAACCTGCTAAAATGCATTTCTCAGCAAGGAGCTGTGACTACAAGAACATTCCTGATACCAACAGCAGATGCTCTGTGAACTAATTCAGGCAGCAGTGTACACAGATACAGTGACTAAATTGTCTGCTTAAACATACTGTGAGAAACTGTATTTATCTCTCCTAAGTTGAGCTTTTTGGAGACTTAAACGTGATGCCCTCATTTCAGTCTTTAATATGCTCATTATTGTCAAATGAAGTCTGCAAACTGTAGAGAAACAAACCAGGACCCTCTCTTGGAGCCGATCCCTAGCTTCCAATTCCCCCTTCCCACTCATCTAGGATTCTTTCTAGAAAGCTAAAGGCTGTGCAGATAAAACATGGTTATAAAAGGGGTATCTCTCATCAAAGTTGTCTCCAACAATGTCATGAAGGTTCATGTAGTTATGGGGATGAAAGGGCAGAATCAGTTCCAGTTCAGTACGATGCTAAGAGAATTCTTCATGGATAATGGAACCATTTTCAAAACTTCACACTTCTCTGTAAGCCAGAGAGATGTCTTGATAAACCAAACAACTAGGGGCTGGAAAGATGGCTCCATGGATCTGTTCCCAGCACCCACGTAATGACTTACAACAGTCTGTAACTCCAGCTCAAGGGATTCTAACACCCTCTCCTGGCCTCCATAGGCACCAGACATGTGTGCAATACACATATATACATGTAGGCAAAACATTCAAACACATAAAAATAAGTAAATCAAAAAAGGAATCCAAGAAAGACCAATCAAACAGCAAAATCCTATTTTTAAATCTAGGTAACGTGCTGTCTTAGTTAGGTTTCTTATAGCTGTGAAGAGATACCATGACCACGGCAACTCTTACAAAGAAAACATTTAATTGAGGTGACTCACAGTGCAGAGGTTCACTCCATTATCATCGTGACAGGGAACATGGTGGCATGCAGGCAGACGTGGTGCTGGAGTGTCTGAGAGTTCTCTATCTTTCAGGCAATAAGAAGTTGACTGATTGTCACACTGAATGAAGAAAAGTCACCTCAAAGCCCATCCTCACAATGACACACTTCCTCCAACAAGACCACACCTACTCCAACAAGGCCACACCTCCTAATAGTGTCACTCCCTTTGGGGGCCATTTTCTTTCAAACCACCACACATGTATCTTCAAGGGTAGTAAATCATGACCTAAATCATGAGTAATGCATCAACAAAACCAACATTTGACCTAAAAATGTGGCCACTATGTTTTTTTTTTTTGTTTTGTTTTTTGTTTTTTGTTTTTTGTTTTTCGAGACAGGGTTTCTCTGTGTAGCTTTGCGCCTTTCCTGGAGCTCACTTTGGAGACCAGGCTGGCCTCGAACTCACAGAGATCCGCCTGCCTCTGCCTCCCGAGTGCTGGGATTAAAGGCGTGCGCCACCACCGCCCGGCTGGCCACTATGTTTTATCAAGCTGTCCAGAGATAATCTGACAATAAATACAAGTGATCTCTGCTACATTTAGCGTACAGTGAAACACCACAGGGATCACCTGCTTCCAGGTATACCACGTGCCATGGTGGACATCTAGAAATGCCAATCTTCCCTACAGTGTGGGAGAGTGATGGAGAACTGGAGAGCGGGGCCTCCTGGGGCTTTTCTTTTCCAGATTTCCCTGTGCACCTGCCATATCTCACCTACACAGCAGCCCGGGTAGTTAGGACAGCAAACTGAGCCCCAGAAGCTGGAGACCCGTGAACTTCCATCAGTTCACTCTACAACTCCTGTCATACAGCCGGGCATGGTGGCACAGGCTTCTGACCCCAGCACCGGAGAGGCTGTCCCCGGAGGAGTAAACATACCAGGGCAGCACGGACAGCAGAGCAAGACATTGTCTAAATAAAGAAGTGAACAGATGCCGGGCGGTGGCAGCGCACACCTTTAATCCCAGCACTCGGGAGGCAGAGGCAGGCGGATCTCTGTGAGTTCGAGGCCAGCTTGGGCTACAGAGTGAGTTCCAGGAAAGGTGCCAACACTACACTGAGAAACCCTGTCTCGGGGAAAAAAAAAAAAGAAAAGAAAAAGAGAGAGAGAGAGAGAGAGAGAGAGAGAGAGAGAGAGAGAGAGAGAGAGAGAGAAAGAGAAAGAAAGAAAGAAAGAAAGAAAGAAAGAAAGAAAGAAAGAAAGAAAGAAAGAAAGAGAAGTGAACAGAGAAGCAAGCAAACAAGTAAGTACAAAATTGATGCTCACATACCAATTAACTGTGTCTGTTACCTGCCTCTGGCATCAACTTAAACCTAACATTTGTATAGCACACTTCCGAGTAAACTTATGCCTTCCACAGTCATTGGACCGACCGCTAAACACTCCCCTGTTACTTTAAGAAGTAACATTAGTGTTTATTTGTTATTCTATTAGTACTCACTGGACCATTTCCATTTGCACTTTGTAGTCCTTAAAACTAGGCAAACCTAGCTTCCTCTCCCATAAAGAGTGGTGGAATAATTCATAAGTGATCACGAGACAGCACTTGTCTATTTCGCAGAAAAAGAAATGTTGGAACTTCTTTGAGATTAAAGACAAGGTCACTGTGAGATTAGGAGGAAGAGCAAAATAGATTGTACACTACAGATAAATTACTTTTATAAATTTTTCAACAAAAAATGTTCAGGGAGAATTAACTTAAACTGATAACTCATATAATGTCAAGTCTTTAACGGTATGCATATGTGGAGATACTTTGGGACATCACTACCTACCTACCTACCTACACCTACCTCTTACCCTGGATCTTCACTCTAGGGTTCCCCCCACCCTGAAGCTTCACTCTAGGGTTTCTCCCCACCCTGAATCATCACTCTAGGGTTCTCCCCACCCTGAATCATCACTCTAGGGTTTCCTCCCAACACTGAATCTTCACAGGTGTGGAGACAATGGATACACTTCTTGTATTTCTCTCTGTTTGCTGAGATGATGCTGGGGAAGTGGAACACGAAGTTCTGGGTGGATCAAAAGTGATCAGAAGAACATAATGGACAGAAAAGAACTCAGGAGTTCTTCCTCATGTCATCCTATCCATGAGGCGTTAACAAAGTCATATTTAAAACCTCAAAAAAGGAGTTTGAAAATCCAGACTTTAAAAGATGTAGTCTAAGAATTTTTCCAAAGTAATCCATTTTGTGACTAGAACATCTCTTTGATGAAATCGTTGAGGGCATTGAGGCAATGACCAAAACTATCTTGAAATTACCTTTTCAAAATAAAAGTCAAGTTTTGGGGAAAGTGGCGGTGGTGACCATCTCCCATTGGGTACTGAAGAATCCACAGACAGACGCTCAGTCTTCTAAGGGAAGGACAGATCTGATGTGGGACTTGAAAATACATGAACTCAATAATGAGGCACAATTTCCTGGACCGTGATCAAAAACCAGGTGGGTCTGAATATTCAGACTCACGCATACCTTCACAGGGGAGCTTTCTACAAGCCAGCCCATGCAATTGCTTGACTGCTCAGGAGCTGGGCAGCGCCATGTGAGCAAGGCACAGCCTCAAGGATTTGTCCTGGGAACCATGCCACCTTCTCAATAATTATCTGGAGGAGGGAGAACAGCTATGTGAGTTGAGATGCTGCCTGCTGAAACTGACTAAAGATGAACCACCGGGGACTGAATGGTCCTTGACTATGGCTGGACTTCAGGACACTAAGCAATCAGTGTCAGGAAGGTGAGGAAGCCCAGGGTACAACTCTAAGGCCATGCAAATGAACAAAACAAGTGCTGTTCTTCTCATTAAAGCGTGCAGTTGTTAAACATGTCAGTTCCTCTGGCTTAATGAAAAGGAGAACCCAACAGTGCCCTAAGATTTAAGAGTCTAAAACAACGTACTCTGAGGAACACAAGACAAGCCATTGCATTGTAAAAATTAAAGGACAAGAGGGTGGCAAGATGGTTAGCAGGGAAAGGTGCCTGTCACTAAACCTAAGGACCTGAGTTTGATCCCTAGGACCCATATGGTGAAAGGGAAGAACTGACTCCCACAAATTAGCAAGCTGCCCTCTCACATGCACACATTTGCCATGGCACATATATGTATAGACGTAGGTAGACAGACAGACAGACAGACTGATGATAGATGATACGCAGTTTTGGGCATAGCTCCCGGATATTTTTCATGGTGTGATTTGTACTACAAACTATCAATTCAGGACAGTTAGGGTTCTGCCTTCATATTCCACACTCCCTCCAGAACAACTGATTCCCAATAAACAGCTATTAAATATGAGTTGCACAGCCTCAGGGGGTCTTCGTTTAAGGCTTGGTTGATGCAACGAACTTGGATGTGACAGGTAAGTTTCCCTCTGTGAACGATTCTTCATCTAGGTGCAGTGAGAGTAGCAGTGGGATAACTCTGAAGATTACATGAGCTGAGACACATTCGGTGAGCTTAGACTAGCTCCTGGCATTGCAATAAACAGTTTAATAGGCATGCACTCGCATCACTGTGCGAAAACATTAAATAATAAATCATTTAGTGAATGACTGATACATCAGGAAAAATTCTCATAAAGCCAGAGGTTCCTCACAGTGCTTTCTCTCAGAGTCAATGACAAAACTGTTCAAGACTCAGGTCTTCCACAGTGGAAAACAGAAACAATACCCAGTTGCGTTAAATTTCAAGTAAACCACAAATACTTCTTTGGTTTTTTTTTATGTCCCAAATGTCGCATGGAAAGAGAGATCTGATAGGAACAGTACACCATAGGGTAAGAACATCGGTGTGCTGTTTTATTACAAAGACTCTATTTTCCAAGTGGATCCTTTTCCTTGGAAGAATCCCCCAGCCTCCCACTTTATCATCTTTGCAAAGACCCTTTCCCTATTCCCATGATGCTTTTAACAATCAGTTAAAGTGAGAGTCTTGTACTAGCTGTAGGAATTCACGCCTCTTATTCTTCCTAGCAGCCACTGCCAAAAGACTCTATGGTCAGAGGAGCCCTGCTGGGCATCACCCAAGCTCTAATACCTCAACTATTTACCATCGCATCCAAGTCGACATAGAACCCCCACCCCGCTCTCTAACTTAACGAAACAGAACAAACCATTCAAAAGCACCAGCTTTAGCAAATTTGCTTTCAATACATATAACAGTGGCAACCCCCAATCTAATTGGATTAGATTAATGCTGGTGGTTTGGACATTGGGGGGGGGGGGGTTCTAAGCAGCACTGGGTTCTTGGAAGGCAAATGTGCAAGTCAGTAAAAAAACAAACAAACAAACAAACAAACCAAAAAAAACAAAAAACAACAACAACAACAAAAACCGGGGTCTTCCAGGGACCAGAAGCTTTTAGCTATATGTAAGGTTGTATTTATGGAAACATTCAATGTCCACACCTCTTCTTTTACAGATAGTGATTGAATTGATGCTGTCAGCTCTTAACAATCAGCAATTCAAGCCAAACAAGCCCAGAGAGATGGTTGTCTTACCCCTCAGCACTGATTTGAGGTTGAGCTTGGCTTGCTGGTGCAGATCCTCAACACAGGGGGGTCTCGTACTGGGAAGAAAAACATTCTCCTGCTGATGCCAGGGTGCTGTGTAGTGGACTGTCCATCGACTCTCCTCGTCTAGGTTGGAAACCGCTACAGAGAAAAAGAACAGGTTCACATGTTAGCTGTTGACTCTGAATTTGTCACTTTAAGATAAGGTTCTCAGCCACCAGTCAACGGTAGCTCAGGCCTTTAGTCCCAACCATTGGGAGGCTGAGGCAGGAGGTCTGCTAACAGTTTGACTCCAGCCTGAGTAACATAGTGGGTTCCAGAGCAGCCTGGAATACACTGAGTGAGACCCTGTTTCAAAAACAGGAGAAAGATAAGACTGTGGTATTTAACACACCCACAGGTGAGAACCGGTCAGGAGCGAGGGAATTAACTCTAGTGAGATTTTACCTCAGGCTCCAGTGGTTTTGTTAATCCACTGGGCTACATCTGTAAAGAAAAAGCACCAACTGTCTGTCTACCACACAGTACGTTCACAGACATGTTTGCTCAGCTCCCCGCTTCCCAGAACCACAGCTCCTGCTCCTGTGTTAGAATGATGGACAACATTGACAGAGACCTTCCACTCCTCCTTATCCACACACCACAACCCCAAGTTTTCCAACTGGACAATGCTGCTGCATCATTAAACAAACTAGAAACAAATTCCCCACTGTTAGGTTGGGACGAAACATCTCTCTTCTACCGCATAACTTAAAAACACCATCGTTACAAGCGCAAGCAAAAAATTTTAAAACTTAGTGTATTCAGTTTGAACACCATCTGCACTATAAAATTCTCTCATTTACGCCGTCACGGGATACTTCCATGTTAATTTTTTAAAATGTCTAATGCAATTGACTTTATCCAACACAAACCAATTCAATTCAATTTTTCCAAGACAAAAAAGTCCAAAACTTTAGTGAGAGGGGAATAACAGGCGCGCTGAGCCTAAGATGAATCTCTAGGATCATTTTCTTACACTCCGACTAGGGCCTGAGCTCTCTTTTGGTTCCATCTTTCCGAACAACACAACCTATGCTGGACGATGAGTGGAGCCGAAAATGAAGCCGACAGCATGCCAACGCATTCATCAGCAATGCTTTGACACTTTCTATATGTCTGCCGCATACTCACGCCCAGGAAAGACTAGACATATGTAAAAGGAAGCCTCCAGACTGGGCGCTTACCCAGGGTGGCAAACCTAACTCATGTAGAGCCAGCAGACGTTAGGATTGTGAGTCAGAAGCACGTCGTCTACCCTGACCGTGCCCTACAACAGACAGTTGCCCAGAACAACAGAATGTATGCCAGGGAACTAGATCATAAAACACAATCTCAACGGAACATGAAAAGAAAAATGAACTAATGACTCTGTTTGAACATACTTCATATTAACTACACATACCCCATAGCACAGTTCCTGGGAGTACAGTAGAGCCCAAATGGACTAAGGCTGCTCATGAAATAACTGGTGTAAAGCAAGACGGTGGCAGAGACAATGAATTCTGAAGGATTCCCCAGAACTACTCCCACGGAAGAACTGTGCCTTCCTTAGCCTGGCTCCCATACCCCTGTAACCCATCCTTCTACTAATTTTTCCTGTAGTTACCACATTTTAAAAGTCTGCGGATCTGAAAAGAGTTAAGGAGTTTCTCCAAAAATCGCTAAATGTAACAAACATGGAGAATCAGACATAAAGTTAAAAACAGAAATGCTGATATCTGCTCAGAATGTTTGACAAAGGCAGTATATAAACTAGGCCCCTACTATTTTACATGTTGGAAAATTGTTCTGCATGGTTCCTAACACCATCAGCCTTATTATATAAACTCCCAAAGCATGGCCTTCACTCTGCTGTATGGTTCAGAGTCACACAGCTCCAAGCAGCCGGAGGTCCCTCAAAGTACGCACAGAATTCACTACAATGGTTTTTGCTAATGCCTATTTACTTTTAAATTTTGATTTGTCTTAGACAGAAAATGGAAGCTTTCCCTCTTCGTGCTCGTTACAAATCAAATCCAAGTGATGGTATCTGAGTCCCTGTAATTGTACCATCAGCCCCAGGGCGCAGACACACACCGGCCCCTCTGAAAGAGCACTTGTCTCCTCCCCGCGGTACCTGCCTCCTGCCAGGGCAGATTTGTATCATTCCCTCCACAGACAGGCTTCAAACTAGAGAGGTGCAGAAGAGGAGCCCCGGAGTATTGTCCTTTGTTGCATTCTCCAATGTCTGGTAGTGGAGACACTCCCCCCCACACACCCCTCCCGCCAGCCTCCACCCTCCGTCGTCGCACATTTATCCAGGTCTTGTCACTGATCAAAAGGCAATACAAAGCCACACTGATACAAGTTAATAGGAAAAAAAAAATCCATGTCACTGTAAAATTAAATTTTCACGGGAATGAAGAAGCACCGAGATTAAGGAAATTTAAACTGACAGGAAGCGTACCACATGAAGCCGCAACACAAAAGCTCGCTGCTTTACGACAGGCGCTGATCTGTCTAGACAGTTTGTCCTCCAGCTCTGAAATCCATAACAGAGGGTACTAGGGGGCTTTAGAGGATCATTCCCCCCAGAACTAAGTGACACATTACACAGCGACTTCTTACCTCAGCCACTCATCCAGCTGAATGCCCAGAAAGCACACACTGTATATCAAGGCAAAGAGTCAACACAAAGACTTTCCCCTTCCTTAAAGGACTCTTGAGAAGTATAAAAGAAATGAAGTCACTCAAAACCCCCAACATAAATAAATAAGACAGAATAAGGTCACATAATACTGTCCAAGGCTTTGCAGTGACCTGGTATATGGTGGACATTAATTCAAGGCTATTAAGCTCTTTCACTGTGATTTCAGCACTCAGAAAGACGGACACACACACACACACACACACACACACACACACACACACACACACGATCCCCAGAACTTACTTTTCTTCTTGAAAAGTTTAAAGAAAGATTTAATCTTTGCATTAATGAAGACCACCATTTTCTTCCTGCAGCACCTACACAGGTTCAGAATTCGAAGTCACTTTAAAAGCCGGGTCCAGCAGGTGGGTGGCAAACTGTGCTCTACAGCTCCAGATTCTAACTTTCTTCATCAGGTTGCGGGGCTTCGACATCTGTCTCCCTAAGCGGCTGGAGCTCTGAGGTCAAGTTTGTAGTCAGGTGGTTACAAACCATTAGCAGTCCTTGAACCAGAAAAACTCCCACTGAAACCCGATCTGTAAGACTAGGAGCAGCCAGTGACAACAGGAAGAGAAAGCCAATCACAGTCTTCATTTGCATAATCAGCACAGCGTCGGGCTCCCTGCCTCAGTGCCCATTCATTCCATTTCCTCCTCACACTCTAGAAGTTTCTCTCCTGTCTGCCCTCCACCATTAGACGGCAGAGTTTGCTTTCTGGAGGTCACATCACAAGGAAACAAATGGGTCCCCCGTTTTCATGAGGCCACTGTGTACATCCAGGTCGTTTTGTTTGTTTGGTTGGTTGGTTGGCTTTGTTTTACAGGATCCAGTAAGTCTGAGCACAACCCCATGTTGGTTCTGTGACTTCCCAGTCCACTCAGGGAGGAAGCAACCTTTGTTTCCCAACCACGCCCCCAGGCTCTGCCTCCCGGACCAACTCCCATAAGCAGCACAGCTTTAGAACAGAATCGACAGGGAGCTTTGCGGGGTGACTTAGTGGCATTTTTATGCAAATGACGGTGCCCTGTCTCCTCACCCCCTGCTAGTCATTACGCTCAGTACGGGTCTTGGGAAGCGTGATCTCATTTGCATCTAGCTGATACAACTCAAACAAACAAAACCCCTTAACTTCCCCAACTCCAAAGAAGAAATTAGATACATTACCCGAATCACTTTAATTTCTTTTAAATGCAGTCATTACCCAACAGTCTGGATCTAACAATTCCGCCACAGCTTTCCTGGGTAGTAGTTTTAAATAAACATTATCTGGATGACTTTAGCGCAAATGTACTAAGTTCTGGACTGAGGAAAGACAAATGTAACCAGGGGGAAATCAAGGCACTGTTAGAAAAATACAACCCAGGAGGAAAGAGAGAGATCTGAAAACTGAAGACAGCAGATCAGGAACTGAAGAGGAACCCAGGAAAAATCCCTCACATCTTACTCCACTGCACACAGAACAGTCTGTGAAGCAATTTAAAGGACCTCTTAGTTCATAGCTTGGGGCCAGACTTGTAACCGAATGGAAAAATGTAATAATCCTCTAATTCAAAACATTTACTTTATAACAAAGGCTCTTAAGTCAAAGAATAGCAGTTTATATAAGGGGCTCCCCCTAGGGAAAGCTTGGTGATGGTGGCTCCTCCAAGTTTAACTACACTTTTTGAACAACAAAAGCCAACAAACAAAAACCAAAGAAACTAATGTATCATCACACACAGAGGAATTCTGATGTGCGTTCTTTCGTCTTTTACATTCAAAGTCATGAAGTGCTAGACAGCAAAGGAGTCACAACCAATTCAGATTACATGGCTGTCTTAATTGAGAGCTAAGTTCTGACTTCAGACTTATCAGTGACCCAGACCTTGCTCTGTGCATTGCATTAGAGACAGGTAGAGTTCTGGAAAGAAACAATCCCATTCACCACCACGTCCAAGGTTTTGAAGTTCAATGTCACTTTGAAGTTCAGTGACAACTTTCCAACTGAAAGTAGCAGAAACTGTTCAGGAGAGCAAACCTGGAATAAATACACCCAATCCTGCACAACACACAACTTTCTTTTTTTTTTTTTTTTTTTTTGGTTTTTCGAGACAGGGTTTCTCTGTGTAGCTTTGCGCCTTTCCTGGAACTCACTTG
>CABHPP010096651.1:0-24058 GCA_902168425.1 Peromyscus attwateri | reverse complement strand
CCCAGGCTGGCCTCGAACTCACAGAGATCTGCCTGCCTCTGCCTCCCGAGTGCTGGGATTAAAGGCGTGTGCCGCCACCACCGCCCGGCTATCACACAACTTTCTGCAGTAACGGCATGCAAACACAGATACATTCATTAAATAGACAAGTACTGGGAGCCAATGGTGTGCCTCCCTCATGAGGCTTATAGTATTTGACAAGACACTAATCACATGGCAGATCAGAGAGTGGTAAATTCAGTGGGCAAAAGAAAAGTTTGATAAAAATAGACAAAAGAGGATGGGAAAGGAGGTGGATGGGTCTGGGTGGATTTTAACCAAGTCAGGGTGATCCTCACTGAAATAATAGGGTTTGAGTCCAGGCTTGAAGAAGAAGATGGTCACAAACAGAACTCATTGGTAAATCCCACTCGCTCTCATTTTCAAAACAGAGGCTGTCCCTCAGGCAGGTGGGGGCCACATCTCCAACCCCCCAGGACTAGGTAAAGAAGACCTCCTTCCCTTCTTAGAAAAGGGACTGCAACAGAAGGGTAGCTATTTCCTCTCTCTCCAGACTGCCCAGTGGTAAGTAGGGAAGATAAGCCCCTATCTGTTACACACTAGCCAATGGGAAACTCAGGGACAAGAGGCAGGCTCTTGAACTCTCCGAACAAGAGTCCAGAGCCAGGGGCACTTCATCCTCTTCAGGCAATGAACCAGATAAATGATCAGGTTTACCAACTGCTACACACTGTTATGTTTTGGCATTATGCATTCTATTAATCATCAAGTTCTATTAACTATAAAGTCTTCCCCAATAATATTGCCATTGTGCGCTTTACATCTTATGTATCAGCCTGAGAACAGGAACATATGTCTACCATACAGTTTTTGCGCGCCTTCCCGCCATGATTTATTAAGCAAATGTCTAGTATTTTGAAGTTGCTTAGTTTAGACATCCGACAGGAAGTACTTGATTCTACGGTGCTTCCCATTCCAGTTGTAGACAGCCATATTAACAGCAGCGTAAGTAAATCAGCTGGAACACCCTAGACTCTGAAACTTAACGGCACAACCGAAGATCTCAGTTCTGCAACCACCACCATCCTGTTCCAGTACAGGAACGGCTCACTCAAGGAGACATCCGTGCCCGGGTTTGGTCAGCGGTCCAGTGGAGGGAAGGACAGTGTTTCTATCAGGGTTATTATCAGAACTTAAGACAAAGAATTTTTGTGGATAGATTCTATGGAACAGTTCTTGCATGTTTGTGTGTGTGTGTGTGTGTGTGTGTGTGTGTGTGTGTGTGTGTGTATAGATTCCATGGAATAATTCTTGCATGTGGTAAGCATTTGTGTTTGTTAAATGCACAAATAAAAATCTCAAGAAACAGCAAAGCAGCCTCACGCTTAATAAAGAAGTATGCTTATTTTTGAATTTTTATGTGTGTGTGTGTGTGCGTGTGCGCACGCTCGCGCTCATGCACATGCATGTATGTGCTTGTACATGCACGGGTGAGGGTCCACAGGACAATGTGCAGGCGTTGGTGCTAGCCTCCTACCACAGGATCCCAGGAATCAAACTCAGACGGTTAGGCTGGGTGGCAAGCAAATATCTTTCCGCTCATCTCAGAGTTAAACTGTCAGCTCCTCAAATGACTGCTCTGCTCACTTCCTCTGGTTTATACCCACACAGCATTTTTTTTCTAGTACCTTCAAATGCTAATTCTCAAAAAGTTTTCAAGTTAGCGAGCTGGCTTAGTCCAGTAAAGTGCTCACCGCCACACAAGCCTGAAGACGTGAGTTCAATCCCCTAGTCTCCCCATAAAAAGGGCGAGTGCAGCAGTGGACACCTACCATCTCAACACTGGGGAAGCAGAGACAGGGGGATCCCTGGGGCTTGCAGACCAGCTGGGCTAGCCTCGGGTTCAGTGGGAGACCCTATTTCAGAAAAAGTGAGGTGAAAAGTGATTATGGAAGATACACAACAGCAGCCTCTGGCCTCCACACACAGGACCATGTCCACACACAAAATAAGGATAAGTAAGTTTAAACACAACAAACAAACAAACAAACACAGCTGTACTGCAACCTTGGTTGAATAATCCTGGCAAAGTGTGATGGTTCAGCGGCGAGAGCACTCGACTCCAATAATCCTGGTGGCTTATTCTAGTACAGAACTTTGGAATTCTGTTCCATTATTATGCTGTGAAATAGGTTATCCTTACGAAGTTCCAACTTTTCCGCTTATTCTTTCACATGAATAAAAACCTTCTGAGTAATAAATGTTACATTTAAAAGATTTTTCTTAGCCGAGGGGTGGTGGCACACACGCCTTTCATCCCAGTAGAGGCAGGCAGGATCTCTGTGAGTCTGAGGCCAGCCTACTCAAAAGAGCGAGTTCTGGGATAGCCAGGGCTACACAGAGAAACCCCATCTCGAAAAACCAAAACAAACAAACAAACAAAAAAATACTTTTTCCCTTTTAGGCCAGATATGGTGATATAGGCCTCTACTTTCTGCTAGACAGGAGGCAGAAGGCTTGTGAGCCTATGAGTTCAAATTCAACACAGTCTGAGTAAAGGAGTAAGAGCCTCTTTATTAACAACAAATTTTCTTTGGGGCATCATTTTATCACTTCCAAAGGTAAGTACATCCGATAAACCAGTTTAAAAAAAAAACTTAGCTCTGACAGTGGTTAATGAACAATCTTTTAACAGTTTTATACCAAGCACTTATTAGTTTCCTTGTATTAGATATCCAGGATAAAAGTGGGTCACTCGTGGCTACTGAGGTGCACATGCCTCATTCCACATTCCAGCATTCATTCATCAGATGGAAGAAAGAGAATCACTGGATTCAAGGCCATCCAAGGCTACACAGGGTTGTAGCCTGGCTTAAAAGCAAAAGCCTATGGATATAGCTCAGTAGTTAGGTGCGTATCTGGAATGGCTACAAGGCCCTAGATTTGATTGCCTCAGGAAAAAAAAAAAAATGGTCAGAGTCCAGTGGGGAAGACAGGAAGACACACCCCAAAAGATAAAAATGGTAGTAACAATGAGTAAGTCCAGGAGGAGGGATGTGGACAGGAAGTTCCTAAGAAAATGATCAAAGAGGACCCCAGTTTATCTAGAGGAGGAACAGCAGAGATGTAACAGAGGAGAGTGTCTCAGCAAAGAGGGAAGGGAGGAGACTGTACTTAGACTCAGGTCTGCACAGGCTGTGTGGAGGCTCTCAGGACAATGGTGAGGAAAAAAAGAACAGGACAGGACCAGAGCACACCCAAAGGCCCTTGCCTGTCACCAGGGGCTAGGTGGCCCTTTAAGAAAGACATCAGGAAGGCCGGCCTATGTGTGTCACGATCCATGCGAAAAGGTAAGATCAGGGAGTCATTTGCTGCTAAGTTTCTTCACAATGCTTAGGTTCATCAGCCTATGTTGGCAGCATAGACACTCTCAACATCCTTAATTCTGAACATCTCTAACAGGAAGTGGTCCAAAACCGGAAGCTTTTTGAGCTCCTATATGATGCCAGCAGTAGAAAAATTCCACGCCTGACTTCAGCAAGAGACGGGGCACAGGCAAAACAGAGGTGCAGCAAAAGGATTGTTCAGAGACCTCTTCAGATTGTGTATAGGGTGGAGAGAAAGCAGAACCTGAATTCTAAGTTTAGACTTGAGCACCGAGGCATCTCACTGTGCACATGCACATATTTGGAATCTGAAACACTTTCGCTCCGTAGCACTAAGAACAGTGCAATGTTTTTTAAGTCACAGATACCTAAAGTATGAATTAAAAAAAAATAAACAGACAGGGTTGGGGGGGGGGGGTGTTAAGTCACGGCTGGCATTTTAGAATAAGCAAGGCTGTCTGGGTTCCACCCGAAGCACCACAGTGGGTGAGGGAAGGAGACAGAGACCCCAACTATCCACTGTATGTCCATGTCGCTGTCCATTCTTTCCTCTTAGACACAACCTTATCATTTTGAGGGATTAAAAACGAAATCATTTTGAGGGATAAAACACAATGTTGTATTTTAAAAAGTGGCGCAAAGGAGTCACACCATACAACAGGCCCACGTGGGAGGTTTGTTGAGGGGAGGGGAGAGAAGGGGCAGAGACTGGTCTCTGGGGATGAGAGCGAAGGAAGAGAAAGAGAAGGGGTGGTGTGAGGAGGGGACAGGGGAGGTAGGCAAAGCCTGCCTTTTATAAGGGAACATAGGGAATGCACACAGGGGGCGCTCTTAGTGGCTGCAGCTGAGAACATATTCTGTCAGGACCCTAAGGGCTGGCCAGTACAGATGCCTGAATGCTAACATTAAAAACAAACAAACAAACAAACAAACAAATAAATAAATAAATAAATAAATAAATAAATAAATAAGGCTGGAGAGATGGCTCAGCGGTAAAGAGCACTGGTTATGAGGTCCTGAGTTCAATTCCCAGCAACCACATGGTTGCTCACAACCATCTGTAATGAGATCTGGTGCCCTCTTCTGGTATGCAGGCATACATGCAGACAGAATACTGTATACATAATAAATAAATTTTCTTTTAAAAAAAAGAGCTTAAAAAAAAAACACCAACTAAACTAAAAGCTGCTTAACAGCAAAGCCACAGAAGCTTCCAGAACTCCCCACAGGGCCTCTACCGCCTTACCTCCCCATCCCCATTTTCATAAAATGTCAACTCCTTGGTATATTAAATACAGTGGGACATTAGAAGTCTTTTCAATCCCCGAATTCTCATACTGTTAAACAATATTGATTAAAAGGGGACATTTTCAAATGTTATACACAGGAGTTACAGGCAGCAATTAGACTTAGCTGTCTCATATTACACACACACACACACACACACACACACATACACACACACACACACACACTTTGAAATCTTCATCAATTGAAAATAAAATATATAATTACCAAAGAGTACTGTGTTTGACTTGGTTGGAAAAGAAAGGAAAGGAAGATGTTAAGAAAAAAACATCATACATAACATACATTTCTGGTTAGAGTTAAGCAGTACAAGATAAATATAAATATAACACATCTCAGAAAACTTCAGCTCCTTAAATAGAACATGCCTCAGCCCAACCTTATCCATAAGTAGTGGGTTTAATGTTTGCTAGCCTTAAGGCTATTTTTAAAACTCAAGTTTAACATCTAAATTAGAAAAAAATAGAGACTGGAGAGATGGTTCAGCAGTGAAGAGCATTGGCTGCTCTTCCAGAGGACCGGGATGTGATTCCCGGCACCCACATGGCAGCTCACAACTGTAACTCCAGCTCCAGGGATCTGCCATACTCTTTTGGCCTCCTCAGGCACTGCATGCATATAGCGCACATACATACATGTAGGCAAAATACTCAAACACAGGAAAATAAACATTTTTTCAAAAATGAGAAGACGACACACAACTACTTTATATTTACCCATTACCTTTATATATGGTTAAAACATAACCTAAAGTCCTTAGACATGCTCATCCAGTATGTTTTGGGGGCTCATTAGGCAATCTGAAAAACATCATACAATATAAGCCTTCTAGGTCAATTAAATTAAATTATATGTGCATACTTGGCAAGAGATTGCAGAAAATGCTAAAGTTAACATAATTTACTTTACACACACATACATATAAAAGGTAGTATCTCAGGGATACTGTTCCCAGAATGAAACCATGAGAAAAACCTTCATGCAGAATTATTTGCGCTGTCCCACACATGTTATTTCATAAAGCACATTTAAATTCATCAATACTCCAGAACTTCACAGTGATATGTTCTTCTGTTTCCAAATTAATCTTTAATGACGTGCCCATGACATATTGCAAAGGACGACTGGAAATCCCCTTTTACCAGTACATGTTGGAGGTGGTGAGAGGCTGAAAGGGAACCCTTCAGAGATGGTAACACATCCTTTCTTTAGAGGGAACTTGATCTGCCATCCACTCTGCCAGTTAATGTGGATGCTGAGAAAGCCCCTCCACTCTGCATGTGGATCCTGGTTAATAATTTAACCTAATCCCACCGCTCCCATCTGCTCAGCCTCATTTCACGATGCCTGCTATCACCCAGACTAGTTTAGGCAAGCCACAACAGTCATGTGACAAACAGCGAGCCAATGAAAGACAAGGCAGACAGAAAACACGCCTCGGGAAGAGAAAAAGAACCCTCACACTGACGCTGAACATTCCAAGTTCAGCTGGCCTGCAAGGGTGCAAAGTCTCCCCAGCACAGGGTAGGGCTATCCGAGGGGTATCCCGAGATGATAAAAGTGAAGTGTGGCCCACAGGAGGCAGCTTTGGAAGCAGCAAGCCTGGAGTTAACTATGTGGAAGGACCCTGCATGGGAAGTCCAACAGAGCTTTCAGAGGCACCTAGAGTCAGAGTAGGAAAGAGCCAGGAGGAGCCTCAAGTCTTCGTGCTTCTGAAATAAGCAGCCCGAAGGGCAGCACAGGGCTACTCCAGACTGAACTAAGTATCTTGTGTCTAGTTTACAGTACCCTATGTGCTGCTTGTGTTAAGAAGGGGCCAGGAGGCTGTGAAATCCACTCTCGTTTCTTCCCTCAACATCTTTCACAGGCTAGCTCGTAACCTCCCTAGATGCATGATCCCTGGCATGACGACTGGGCATGTCTCCATTCACTGTTCAAGTAATGGCCAAAGTTTAACCTTCCCAAGGCGCTCCTTGACGAAGCTTTAATAACTTTATTTTTAAAATATGTCATTTTCCTTCAAGGACAGCTTGAAGGAAAAGCAACCTGTGGGACAGGAGAGATGGCTCAGTGGTTAAGAGCGCTTCCTGTTCCTGTGGAAGACCTGAATTTGGTTCCCAGCACCCACACGGTAGCTTGTAAACTATACTTAAGTCCAGATTCAGGGGAGCTGATGCTCTCTTCTGACTTTGGAGGGCGCCAGGCAGGAGGACACATATGTGGTGCACGTGCATGCATACAGTCAAAACACTCATGCACAGAATATAAAAAAAAATAAAAATTTTATATAAAGTGGTTAAAAAAAAAAGAACAAGGTGTGCCTTACAGAAAGAGAATGGACCATTTCATTAACTGTGGCTCCTTTTGTATGTATGAGTCAATTGTTCTTCACCATGCTGTATGGCTCATATCCTTGTATCCAAGCAGCATTGATACGCCAATTCATTCTGCAAAGCCTATATACAGGCTCACTGAAGGAGAGAAACAATGTATGTGAGCAGAGCTGCATATTAATGAGCCTAATTGCAAAGTTAATTCACTTTACTGTCTGAACACACATTAAGGGTCTTACTGCTATGGTGTATCTCAGAGAAGGGAATCATTTTCAATGACTTAAAAATTAAAATATGCTTTTGGTACTATTTAAATTTAACGTAATTGTATACTAAGAATAAAAAATAATTTAAGGGAGATGAATTTTAAAATCTGGAAGAAAAAAAATGATGTCACTCTTTGGTAAAATCTTTGGGGAGCAAAAAGAAAAATCTCAACGTGGAATAAAAAGCCAGAGTCTAATAGATACCTAATTGAAAAGTGGCATGTGATTAGCTAGAACTGGGTAATATTAAGCACCTGCTTAATTGATGGTGCTACCAAACCTACAAGGAATCTATACTTGAAAAGAATTTCGACATCTGGGAAGAAAGAGAGGAAGGGCAGAGTAAAGACTTCTTAAAAAAGATTAACAACTACCAGGGACACTGACAAAATGAAGATAGGACGTCGCCACCTGCAGGGGACACCTGCAGGACACCTGCTGAAGCTGGGTGTGACAATGACCTGGGGCAGCCTTGGCTCCAGCTTTCCTCTGCCCTCCGAAGAATTACTTGTCTTCCTCCATGGGTGAAGATCTTCTATACGTTCCGTGCCCTTTGAGGTTGAATCTGAATAAGATTGGTACCGTACTTCCAGAGAGACTTATGGATAGTCATAAACTAAATACCACCTGAAACCAAGCCCAGTTAAAGAAGCGCCGTATCAGGTAGGGATACAAACTCAGGTCCCCCACATTCTTGGGTGACAAGCACCCTACTCACTCAGCCACATTCCCAGTCCCAACAATGAAGTCTTTTTGTTTGTGTTTGTTTGTTTGTTTGTTTGTTTGTTTTTCAAGTCAGGGTTTCTCTGTGTAGCCCTAGCAGTCCTAGAACTCGCTCTACAGACTAGGCTGGCCAAGATCCACCTGCCTCCGCCTCTGGAGTGCTGGGATTCATGGCATGCACCATTACATTCAGTTTTCACCAATGGGGTCCTAAGAAGAGTTCTCCTTTGAAGATGGTTCTGAAACACTGCTCAAGAATAGGAAAAGTAAGCGACCCTGAGAGGTGGCTCTGAGGTTAGGCGACTGTGCTCTGGTGTCTGAGGTGGCGAGTTCGGATCCCGACCGATCCGCCGATCTGATGGCGTCACTAACGATTGATTCAATCGAATCAATGATTGATCAATCACCGCATTGATCAATTAATCGGAAAAAAAAAAGAATAGGAAAAGTAGTTGAAGTGACCAGGGGGAAGTCAGATGCCTCACTGCCCCATCTCTTCACAATCAATGACCAGTAAGCGTTAACACTTAAAGGACACTAGAATGGTGGTTTTGGTGATGCTTAGGATGGTATTCGGTGCCTCAAGCATGTGAAGCAAGGGCTCTGTCCCTCAACTACTCCCCCAGCCCTTTGCAGCTGAGAAGTCAGCAAGCAGTGGGCGGATCCCTTATGAACCTGTGTTCTGCTGAGTTGCCCAGCCACTGAGGCTTCCTTTTCTCTTTTTCTTGTGATTTCTTATATTGTCGCACATACGGTTCTGACGAATGTTACAATTAATAAGCTGGTGTGTTCAACTGCTCTTGCAAAGAGACCTGCTGGTTCACACGCTAAATGACCCTGTGAGGGAGACGGGGTTAAAATGAGCTATTTTGGTTTGCTGATGAACTGACAGTAACCTAACAGTTAAAAAGTCCCACTGTATCTGGTTTTCTAGGAATGAAAAAGGCAAAGATGATGTGCGTCTGATCAGCGTGGAGCTTCGCTTCTTTTTTTTATTTGCATTTTCCTACATCAGGGGAGAGACAGCAGCAGAATTCTTCAAACGGAATCCATAGCCCCTTATTACATGCAAGGGCTACGGAGGCTTCGCAAAGCCGCTGGAGGTGAGATTCGGGGCGAAGAGCAGCAGCCCCGCAGACACGGACATTTGGAACTCATCTGGACTGCGGAGGGTATGCATTAGCCAGCCAGCCAAAGATTAAATAAATAAAACCTTTCTAAAGCCTCAAACTTTCAAGAGTCCTTCACTGACTTTCCTTTGCAATTCTTACAGCTAACCCTCTGTCGTAAATAAACCACAAAGGGGAGAGACGAGACTCAGGACAGCACTGAGTGGAGATGGATGGTCCAGCATCTCTGAATCTGTGTAACTTGGTACTAAGCTTGACTTCACAAGGTAGATTTCTGAGTCGACACAGCAGCAGGACCACCATGCTGTTGGCCCTTCCTGTTAGTAGAGGGCAATATAATAAGGGCGCAGCTGGAAGGATAAGGTGGGGGGCTATGTTGATTACAGAACCCTCTCAAAGTGACAATCAAAAAATAATGCTTATGTTAGGTAATTGTCATGGTTCTCAAAATGCTATGCTTGGCCCCTCCCCCTTGGTATCACGGCAGCCCAAAACGCAAAGCAGAAAATAATAATAATAATAATAATAATAATAATAATAATAATAATGGTATTTCCCCCTACTTAGCAAATAAAGTCATCATAGGCAAGACTGATGCACCTAATAATATGTTTAACTTATGGTCGGATCTGAAGCTTAGAGTGTAAAAATGTGGCCAGTTCATAATTTGGATCATTATTTTATTCATCTCTTTCCCTTTCCTCTTTGGACACGAGGTCTCGGTAATTGGCCTCATCTGGCTGTAACTTAAGATCTCCCCGCTTCAGGCTCCCAAGTGTTGGTTACAGAACTAAGCCACCTGCTCTCTGTCTTCCACTATGAAAAAAAAAAGTGGGGAACGTGGAAAAAAAAAATCATTTGAGGAATTTAACCAACAGTGAGCTGGGGAGATGGTTCAGTTGGTAAAGCGCCCACCATATAAGCATAAAGGCTTGAGTTTGGATCCCAGGACCCTTTTAGATAAAAGCTAGGCACAGCTGTGGACGGACACCTATAATCTACGAAGGCAAAGACAAAGGGATCCCTGGACCTTACTGGTCAGCCAGTGTAGCCAAATCAGGTCAGTGAGAGGCACTATCTCAAAAAATAATAAGGTAGGGTCTGAATAGATGGCTCAGGATGCTCTTCCAGAGAACCCTGGTTTTCTTCCTAGCACCCACACTGTGGCTCATAATCATCTAACTCCACTGACAAAGGACCTGGTGCCCTATCCTGGCCTTGGGATAAGGTAGGAGGGTATCAGGTATACACAAGGTGCACAGACACACATTCGAGCAAAACACCTATATACATAAAAAATAATAATTCAAAAAGTGATCAAGTGCAGCACTCTGGCCCATAAACACACAGATACATACATACACACACACACACAATTAGAAAAATTTTAAAAGAATTTAGTTAAAGTTAAGAGAAACAATCAACCCTAGAACCAGAATAAAAAGAAAGCTAAGATATTTAGGGAGCTAGGCCTGGTGGTATTCGCCAGAAATCCCAGCACTTGGTAGGCAGAAGCAGGAGGCCTGACTCATACAGTGAGCTCCAAGTCAGCTGGGCTAATAGTGAGAACCCGGCCCAAACAAACAATCCACAGACATTTAGGAAGAAAATAAAGTAGGATCTTACAGTACCAAATAGTACTTCGATACTATCTTAAAGGGTCAGATGGACCTTCATTTTCTCAGCGGGTCGGAGACACCCGTCTCTTTGAATGCAGCATGCCATAGAAATCACTACATGATAAAAACACAGAGCTCTGGGTTGGCTCCTCAGCACTAATCTAAAATGAGATAGTTACAAAACCATCACAATCAATTTTCATTTGCAAAGTCTATTTATTTAGTCATTTTCTCCAGCTATCGGTGTGGTTTAAAATGCTTGTACTCTCCCACCCTTGCTAGGTATCTATAAACAATTGCCTCTAATCTGATTGACATTTAATTATTTCAGCTAGAGAGACACGTACTCACCAATGGCACCCCACTGGATGGTGGAATCAGCCACAGACTCCGGACCGTATATCACATTCATAGTCAGAATAAATTCCAGGGCGACTATACAAATCACACTTCATCAGGACGTTCCATGTTAGTAATAGTGTAAAAGGCACTTCTTCCCCGGGTAACCCCCAATCTCAGCTACAAATCCAACTGCTCAACAGGATAACTCTGCGTTCTCAACTTTTAGCTTCATTGAGATTGCATTTCACACACACACACACACACACACCCTCAAAAGAAAAAAAAAAGCCTCTTCATTTTGCAGCTGCTGACCACTACAAATAGCTTCTTGTATAATTGGACTTAGAATGTACCCCAAACCAGACGTGTTGAATGGCAACCTGAATGCTTCATTCATAGAGATCGCAAATGTGTAGAATGTGCTAAAAACATCACAGTGGTGAAGGGGATCATTAGGAAGTCTTGGGGCAGAAGACTGCTTTTCAGCAGCCCCCTGCAAATTCTTCTCAGGTCTATGCAAATGGCGAGAGAGAGGGTTCAGAAGATTCCCACAGTGATCAAAGAAGGACTAGAAAAATCCCCCTCCCACCCTGTCTAGATGGGGTCTCCCTGACTATGACCTCCATTCTCCACAACAAATGCATTCTCCTAATGAAACATGCTTGTCCTGAATTCATTCACACTGCAGCATCGAATATCCATCCCTAAACTCAAGCATTTTTAGGCAGCTTTCTTTTATGCCCTTACGCACTGGGCACAGGGCAGACCCCCTTGTTTACATTTCCTGGAGGGCCAGAGTCAAATCCGCACGATTCACTTTGCACAGTGCCAACCTTGGTGTCAGGCCAAATGGACAGAATGTGAAACATGGAACTGTGACAGAAACGTGTGGGGTCAGAAGGAGCCTAGAGAATTCAAAAGGAGTATTTGTTATGGCTCCGTGATTTTCCGACTTGTATAAAGTTGTCCCTTAAGAAACCGCCTACAATGGGGAGCGGGACCATGACTAGATAATACAAATGGTGAGCTTCCAAGATGGCTGGCTTCTTCCTCACCCTTCCTGAACTGAGACGAAAACCTGGAAGCTTCAAACAAAGGCCTGGTGGGATTTTTCTCCTACTACTAGGGTCCCCAGGCTGTGGATCGGTCTGACAAATCAAGACCAGACCAGGATGTGTTTAGCCCAAAACTTGTGGACTTACCAGCCTCCTCTCTTTCTTTGTTCAAACTGACCAACCCTAAATTGGTGTAGGATGACCCCCCTCGGAGACCCTTAAAACCCCCAGCCTTCAAAGAGAGACCAGCTTCTCTTCCCAGATTCTCTTGTGTTTCCCAGAGTGTCTTTTCCGTGTTTGCTATTCATGTGTATGTTTGCGCGCGCGCGCGCGCGTGTGTGTGTGTGTGTGTGTGTGTGTGTGTGTGTGTGTGTGTGTTTTATGTACACTGGTGTTTTTGCCATAGGTGTCAGGTCCCCTGGAACTGGAGTTACAGACAGTTGTGAGCTGTCATGTGGGTGCTGGGAATCAAACCCAGATCCTCTGGAAGAGCAGTCAGTGCTCTTAACCTCTGAGCCATCTCTCCAGCTCAGTTCATCATTTCTTCAGACAATAAATCTCTCCTGACCCTTCAACTCTGTTCAGACCTGTCATTCCCTTTCAGTGACATCTGTGCTTCTCATCCATACAGCTACTACTTGTCTTTGTCTAGTGGTCTATTTAGTGACTCAATCTCCCAGTTACAAATGAGCTGGACCATACCACAGAGGGCAGAGTTCATGAGTCCTCAGGATCCAGAGGTATGACATCATAGCTAACACATGTAAGCATGCAATTAACATTAGTTCATTAAATTAATAAATTCCTACAAGAAAAGAAACAAGAAGTTAGAGAGATGACTTGGTGGTTAAAAGCACTTGTTGCTCTTGCAGAGGACCTGGGCTTGAGTCTCAGCACCACGTGGCAGCTCACAATCTCCTGTAAGCCCAGTTCTACAGGATCCAACACTCTCTTCCAGCATCCACAGGCATTTCACACACATGGTGCACTTATATGCATGTAGGTAAGACACTCTTACACATAAAATAAAAATAAATAAATCTTTAAAACAACTTCAACATAACAGCCTTAGGGGATTCCTTCTGGCATTAATTCCTTATGGCATTAAAAAATATAACATTGAAGTACCTGTGGGCTGTCAAATCAATAAAAAGCTTTTAACCAGAGGAAAAGTCCCAACAAGGGAATCATTCAATTCATTTGCAGCCTTGCAATTCATTAATGCTTCAACACATCAAGTGCTGCTCTAGACTCTGCAGATACTAAGATGAGGACATCTTCTCAGGAAGCCCTTCCTCACCTTCTACTCCGGGCCCTCTTCCCGAGTGGACTATCCACTCCTCTATCACATATCTACGCAATCACGATGCTCCTCTGTCCCAGTACCATGCTCCTAGGAAGCAGGAACTACACCTATACTGGCTTTGGAAATTCCGGTTAGTGTGTCCATCAGATGATACAAGGAATGAGCAATCTCTTCCTTGAACATGAAGACATTGGCTAGAAGAAGGCCGATAAAATAAAATAGTATCTAGGCATAAATCAGAGCGTTCATAGCTGGAATAGGAGCCATACAGAAGTAACATCAAGGAAAATTTGATGTAACCGGTGATCCATGAGCTGGACCCTGAGAGGAAGAGTTTGCTAGAGGGAGCATGCTATACGTTCCACACAGGAAGGACAGAAGCACAAACATGAAGAAGACAGCAAGTGACTAGGGAGTTGGGAATATGAAGTCGTGGATAGCCAATGGTGCACACACTACCTCTCAGTCCCAGGCAAGCCCCCTTGTGGAGCACATTGCATTTCCCAGACTCCCTTGCAAGCAGGAATCCATGCCTACTCCAGTATTTGCAAAGTAGATGTCCATGACGAACTTGGTGATTTCTACCGATAACTTTGACTGTTGAAGTAACTGAAGTCTCTAAACCTAGCCTCTAATTTTATGGAAGTAGGAGGCAGGCACGTGCCACTTACTTGGCTGATAGGGCATGTAGCTGAAGCAGTGTGGTCTTGGGCTCAAAAACTGGACACCAGCTTTGCCAGCAGTGAGGGCCAGCGAGCTCCCTGGGCCAGCCGGTTCTGAAAGAGTCATTCCTGAAAGTTAGGCTTGGGCCTGATCCCCAGCCTTCTCACCCTTCTGCTGACACTGCCATCTGCATCTGAACCTCCTCAGACCACCTGGTGGCCAGAGGGGTGACAAGATGGAGTTCAGAGAGATCTCGCTAGAGTTGGATCATGGACAATGGGGAGGAGCTCTGTCTGCAGGACTTCACTCAGCCAGAAATAGATGAGCATCAAGGGTTTTGTGACAGACAGAGATCTATGTACTGGAAAAAAAATAATTAGAGGGCTGGGATTAATGATGTGCACCATTACAAGTCCCTTTTTGGGTGGGGGTTGCAGAAAATACATTCATAACCAAAGTGGCTGCCATCAACGGTTTCTCTGTGATCATTATTAAAATGCTGATTTCCTGCCAACCTTAATCACATACAACTCTTGAGGTGCTTCAGAGTTTTCCAATAAAGAACATACACCCACATCAAAGCAGCATCTTTATCTTGGGAAGAAATATCAGATCACTGACCCAAAACTGACAGCACCTTTTAAAGGTAGATATGAAGGCAATGCCGGAGCACATTGAGGCAAACAGAATCCAGTCTAGTAATACTAAGAATAAAATATTAAGAATAAAAAATAACACGCACGCACCACAATTAATAAAGAATATTAATCATCTTGCCAAATCTCCAAGTAGGGCAGAGAACAAATTTACCTGCTACCCTGCCAGGACTGCTACAGCAAAATGCAACTGCTGCCACCTGCTGGTCAGCACTGATGGCATGCAAGTCTGAATACCACTCCCAGACAGCAGGAGACCAGGACTGTTCCACTTGCCAGTAGATCCTAACAACCGGTTCAATTACTGCCTAACACTCCTCCTATGACATCCAAATGCAACACGTAAGCCTGTTGGCAGAGCCTTGGTTGCAAACCTGCATGTGGTTGCAAGGGCATCAGGAAGCCAGGCCAGCCAGGTAGGATGGGAAAAGTTAGGCTGTGATAACCCCCATTGCCGGCCAAGAGCTGCATCAGCATCAACCACTGACGTGCTCGAAAATCAGCTGGGACATGTAGGTGTCCCACTCATCAAGTTTGATCTAAATCCAGTAGTAGTTGTCTATACTGAACCTGAATCAGAAGGTACGCAAGTTAGAATAACCTTGCATGGATGGTCCAACAAGAATTCACCCAGCTGTGTTCAGCATCTCCAAATTCTAAGTGTGTCAACTCAACACAGCCCAGGTTTCTTTCCAGGAATGGTATTTATAAAGAACTGAAAAGCAAAACGCAAAATCAATTTTAAAGACATGCTCCAAACTCAACAAAATTCTAAGAAGCCCAGAAAGGAAAAGAAACAAATTTCATAGAAACGACTTTCTGAACAGCAGAGCTCTCAATGGACAGCTGTACCCCATAAAGTAAACCACCCTACATAATTAAAGCTGGAGTCATTTAGGAATGATAGGACAAAAGGGTAGATTATTGAATCTACTTTTAGACTAAAAAGCAACTACTAGTCTCAAATATTTCACATTGGTATGGATTTTTGCCTATTGATACAAAGTTAAGGACATTTTGTCATAACATACTGTATATATATTTCTATTCTTGTTTAAGGTATCATACCTATGCAGCTCATTTTAAACTGTAATGTATAATTAAGAAATACAGATTAGTAGTTAGTCATCTATAATGACCAAACTTGTAGTCATGTTAGGAATGTTTTTAAGGATAAAAAGAGATATATTTTAGAGAGATAAGTGGTTTCTAAACACTTCAGAGACCTACAAAATATGACATTTAAGATGTTTTAATAACATGAGACTTTTCATGACTGTGAGACATGTCTGCTCCTGGCAGCACCAATTTACTTCAAAAAAGGAAAATGGGCATTGAAGAACCTCCATATGGAGTTTGCTTTCATTGTGGCAAAGTTAGCTACTGGGTAAGAAACTGCCTTTGCCTCAACTGCTGACAGTATGCTGTCCAAATTGGACAAGCAGAACACACACACAAAAAGGCAACAGCTGAACTTTGCCAAGACAAGGTAGGACAGTCCTTCACAATTCCTGCTTCACAGAAAAATCTGTCAGATATTCTAGGCCTGTAGGCCAAAGATAGATGCCCCAATGTTTCAGAGAACCTGTGGGTGAGTGTCCAGGCAGCCAGATGTTTCTGTCATTTCTATAGTTTTGAAAGTTGCTTACTCTGCTCTTCCTGTTTACTCAGGTAATATTATATCTTTCTCAGGTCTTTGATGGGGCTAAAGACTAGATAGATATGGTTACAGTTTTCCTTGTTACCAAATTCAGAAAAGAAATTCACAAAAGTATAAAGTGTATAAGGTTGAAAGACATAAAAACTTAAACTGTTTATCTAAGAAAATGCTTTGAAGTCTAAAAAAATACTTTTGGCTTGGTAATATAAATTATTATAAAAAATGGTTTAGGTATAAAACTTTGGACTCATCAAGATAGGACAGATAATAGAGTTGTTTCTCTGAATTTGCCAAATACAAACGGACTGGACATTGTAAATGTAATCCTTACTTGATAATTGTTCTTATTGTATACAGTTTGACTGTTACAGTTAAAACCCTTTTCTTTTTATTTAGACAAAAAGGGGGAAATGTTGCAGAATATCTGTACACTTTGTAAAGATGTGTTGCTGTGATTGGTGTAATAAGGAGCTGAATGGCCAATAGCTAGGCAGGAGAGGATAGGAGGGATTTTTGAGGAGAAAGAGGAAGAGGAGGAAGAACCTAGATGCACAGAATTTGCCAGCAGACTCGGAGCAAGTTGAACATGATGTACTGAGAAAAGGTAAAGGTCATGTGGCAAAATGTAGATTAATAGAAGCAGGTTAGTTAAGTCATAAGAGCTAGTTGGGGACAAGACTAAGCTAAAGGCCAAGCCTTCATAATTAATAAGATGTCTCCATGTCATCATTTGGGGGCTAGCGATCCAAAGATAGTCAAGATCCAAAGACAGACAAGAAAGCTTGCTACAGACAACTAATACACAACTTAAGACACAACTAACAACTAACACACAACTGTGTGTGTGTTCTTATGGAAAGGGGTGGGCAACCCAAGCAATATACAGTAACCTTCTTAAAATGTGTACTTTTACACACACACACACACACACACACACACACACACACACACACACACTACTCAAGGCCCCTTTCCCCCACATCATCTTCTTTTACACCTTCCTACCACATCCTTCCCCGGGCTTTCTCCTGCTTGCACGTCTTTGGTTTGGGTTGCTCACGTCATCATTAGGGATGCTGACATCAGCAGGGCCTGGGGGTTATTTGACTGAGCGGCTACATTACTGAAGACGATCACCCCCCCACCCCCGCCCCCCCAGGGTCACTCTGCAACCTTTTACTGTCTATAGCTCCTCTGGGAGGGATGGGGCCTTTTGAGGAGACCCTTCAGCGACACGATAACGTTAACATTCACACATCCAAAAACACCAATAGAGAAAACAAAAAACACTCCATGGCTAAGCATCTACTGAGAAAATACATTTCCTCTGAGGACCACTGCATAAAAAGGTCTCTCTGAGAAAGGCTGAAAAACGCTTTACCACTTATGTAGTAACAATGTCAACAGCAACAGTGTCTTTTCCAAAGCACAATTTACCAGTAACGTAATACAAAGTGAACCTTGTAGAGAAAATTTTAGTCTTCCGTCCAGTTTTCACTGGATAAGGTAATTTTTGTTGAAGTTTGCTGGACAGCTAGCCATGCGCCCAGCGGTCATCCAATACTCAGGAGGCAGGAGGATCAGAACTTCCAGCCAGCCTGGGCTACACATACTACAGAGACCAGCCTGAGCAAGACCCTGCCTCCGAAACCAAACCAAAGCCAAGCCAAAGTTAGGGTTGAGGGTGTGACTCATAGTGCTCATCTAGCGTAACCCAAGGCCCTGTTAGAAGCTCGGCACCATGAAGGCAAAATAGCAAAATGGCAAAACAAATGGAATTTTTATGTGTCTCATAACTCAAAAATATTGGTTTCCTCATAAACATCCGAATATTATAATGAAACATTAAATATTCATAGTCCTGTTCTCATTTAAATCAGAGAAATGTCATCCTGGATGAAGAGAGTCATTTGCAGCCGCCACAGCCGTGAAGGCTATTATGACAACACAGATTCATCCAGCGCTCAGCAGGGGACGACGGCAGACAGGGTGGGGGGATCAGCGACATCTCCAGACAAGTAGAGGGTCTACAGACTGGACCACGTCAGTTGCACCTCAAGACCCTTTCCGCCAGTGAGGGGCTCTAGCATGTAGTTAGAGAAAGAACCAGAACACTGGCATTGGTTGGTGCTTTGAATTCCCTCCATTTGGACATTCAGGTAGAGTGAATTAGCAAATAGTTGCTTCACTGACATATTAATTATTATTATTATTAATTATTTTGCAGAGCTGGGGATGATACCCAGGGCTTCGTGTAGAGTGAACTAGCAAATATTTGCTTCACTGCCATATTAATTATTATTATTATTATTATTTTGCAGAGCAGGAAGTCATACCCAGGGCTTTCTGTATGCTAGGCAAGTGCTCTACCACTGAGCTACACCCCAGCCCTGAAACACTCTCTTACATGAGACAAAATAATGACAATACAAACTTTCAGAGCCATCCCTTGAAAAGTCAGTAGGAAGACCAATTAAACTTTCCCTATTACCTTTTAACTTTTTTCACATTTAATTTTTCCAGGTCCTTAAATGTTTTCTGGAACAAAAGGAACATTCTCAATGCTTTTCATCATAAACTTTGACATTCAGTGTAAATTACTGCCCCGAATTCAGTCATGTCCTATTACATAACAAAGCTCCATAACTCATTTTAAATGAAAATAAATAAAATATTAGTCCATAGTATCTTGGCATGTGAAGAATACTGAATAAACAAACAAAAATCTTATGAACAAATCAGTAAATTTCCGCTCAGACACAGCTGTCCTAACACCAGGGCCACTGACTGGTTGATCCTAGTGCTGTGGTATTTGGAGGTCACCTTGGGCATGTCACCTGATCTTTCTGTGCTGGCAAACATGACAATGCTGATTCTGAAAAGTGCTTTCCTGTCAGTGGACAGAGGCCACTCCCTCCCTGAGTCCTACTTCTGAAGCAACTGTATGAACTTCTCTCCTGGACCACTGTGGAGAAGTTTACATATGGACTGAGCAAGAAGCTATTGCCATAAAGTAGACAAGAGATGCCTGCGGAAAATGGAGCAAATGAGTGGATCTAAGAAACATTTGGAGGAAGATTAGCTGTCTGAAAACAAACAAACAAACAAAAACCAGATAACTCAAATGAGCAGAGTTTTGTGATGGAAGTGACTATCCTATCATGATTTTTCTGTACAACTTCAGGCATCTCCATTTTCCCACCAACAAAGTGGCTGGGTTTGGCTCACTCATTTGGATAGGAGGTACCCACCAAGGTACATTACAGCTCATCTAGTATTTTCAATAACAACAACAACAACAACAACAACAAGATCAGGGGTTAGAGGCTTAAATAGAGATTTTTAAGACTAAAAGAAAATTCAGTGCAAAAGGCTGTAGGCATGGAAGACAAGGGGATTCTTGATTGGCTGTGTTGATGGGTGGGGCATGAATCCTCTGAGGATTTAAGGTTTGGAAAGCCCAAACCCTAGGTGATAGGTCTGCGCTGCAGGTCTAGCCTAAGGCCAGATGGCAGGATTGCTTCATGTTTTAAGAAGCACAGAATGCTCTTTGGGGAAACAAAACAAAAATAAGAGCTAGAAGTGAACAGCCCTTCCTCGGAGCTAAGCATTTTGTGTGCATTATCTCACCGAGATCCCATCACACCCCGGGGTGTGTCAGCTCCTCATGGTCCCATTTTTTGAAGATGAAGAAATGGAAACTATGTAGGAAGCAAAGTGATTTTTCGTGAAGCGAGCCAAACACTGGGGGAGAATCCAAACCAAGCCTAAGACTCCCAAAGCCGCTCCTTACGACTCATTAGACAGAAAAGATCACTTACCTAGGTGACCAAGAGCCCCACTCAGACAAAGGAAGAGCTGGGAAAGTTAAAATCAAACCTGAATGCTAAGTACACTTTTTCCTGGGTACAGAGACATGCACAAGCTATGTCCAAGTCTTCGTGAATCACCACCACACAGTGGGTGCCCGAATACTAGCACACAGGGCTCACACTGTGGCAGTTACTAATCTACCCCACCAACTGAACCATCACCCAGACTGAGCCAGTGTGATGATCCTTGCTGGTTTGGAAGCTTTGTGACTGGCATCACACACTTCTATGTCTGTGAAAGTCAGCTGTGTGGTTGCGTGAGATAGCATGACATTTATTCTTACCGTCATAGTGTATGAATACGGTATGATATGGTATGATATGACATTGTATGAACTTCCTGTTGTATTTTTAACGGATGTTTGGTTTTATCCAAGTTTAGGGTGTCTGGGAAAAGTGCAGCTAGGGACATTCTCATACCCAGCATTTGGCAAGCCCAGGTTTGCCCTCTGGTGAGTCTGCACCTGGAAAAGGAATTTGCTGGGTCAGCAGGTGAGCACACAGCTGGCCTCCAGGGAGACTGTCATATGATTTTCCAAAGAGGAAACACTGTTGGAGTGATTTAAAAGCTTTTATCTCTAACACATGGGCACACAGGGAAAATAAAAGAATTTTTAAAATTAAATATAACGTGGGACTGAGAGATAGCTCCCAGCTAGGAGTGCTAATGGCTTTTCCAGAGGACACCAGTTCAGTTCCCAGCACCCACATTGGGCAGCTCACAACCACCTGTAACTCCAGCTCCAGGGAATCCAACACCTTCCTCTGTCCTTCATGGGCAGCTGCGCAGTGTGGCATATACTCACAAAGACACATACACAGAATTTTTAAAATTATATAGATAATAAAAAGTATCAGAAGGCTATCCATAGATGTCAGAAAACAAAACAAAACAAAACAAAAACCTTAATAATCGGGGGGAATCAAGATGGCGGCTGCCGCTGGTGGGCCGTGTGTGAGAGCAAAATAGGATGATGAACTGATGTGGAAGTAAGAGGAACAGGGCCACAAAGAAAGACATCAAAAAAGGTATACAGAAAAAGTGAAAGATAAAAGCTCAGAGAAAAAAGATAGAAGGATTAATTTAAGTTAAGAAAAGCTGGCTAGAGCATCAGAGTTTCTCTGCCTTCCTCGGGAATCCGCGGTTTGGATCGATCCTTCCTGCTCAGTCTCCCCAGGCCTGCAGGTGAGCGGATCGCCGGGCGCACGGGTGAGAGGCGCGGTACGAGCGGCGTGGTCGTAGCGAGCACAGGGAAGGAGCAGCGGCTGGGGGCTCCCCGGGTGACCCTTTGGGGCGCGACAGAGTTGGGTGAACGCAAGAAGAGGAGCTACAAGGATCAGGGACACCTGTACCCGCACAGTGGATGTTAATCACCTTGCTGATTGCTTCTCAATTGGGAACTAGTGGAGAGCGCAGTGCCCTGCGGGACCTGAGCTCCGTGGCAGGGATCAGTGCAGCTGTGGCTACAGAGGCAAAGAGGGATTACGCCGCGGTGCTCGCAGGAACCTGAAGGATCGAGAAGCCAGAGAAGGAGGAAGACATCAGGGGCCAGCCACCCAGCTATACAGCAAGCCACGGAGTAGGAGGTGTCTTTGGATCCTGTATTTCAAGAAGCTCTCAAAAGAACTTATTAAGACCACACAACCACCGAACCAGATCACCAGAATCGTAAATATATACCTCACCGACTGAGAACAGGGGTGGTCAGCTTGCCCAGAGAACCAGATTTTTAGTTTCTCATTTCCCGGTGCTTGAAGTTTCTCATTTCTGAGGCTTAGAGGTGTAAGCCTGAAGGGTTAGGGTCTTACACCATCTGCACTGAGCAGAGGAAGAGATGAGTAGACGCCAGCGGAAAAATACAGGCAACAACATAAAGACCTATATGACAACACCAGAACCTACCGACCCTACAATTGCAAGTCCTGAACATACCAAGGCAGAAGAAACAGAAGAAATTAATCCTAACAATGACTTAAAGAAGATGATAGAGGCCCTTAAAGAAGAAATAAAAAATATTCTTAAAGAGGAAATAAAAAATTTCCTCAAAGAGGAAATGAAAATCTCCATTAAAGAGGAAATAAAAAATTCCCTTAAAGAGGAAATGAAAAACTCCATTAAAGAGGGAATAAAAAACTCCCTTAAAGAGGAAATGAAAAACTCCATTAAAGAGGAAATAAAAAATTCTCTTAAAGAGGAAATGAAAAACTCCATTAAAGAGGAAATGAAAAACTTCCTTAAAGAGGAAATAAAAAATTCCCTTAAAGAAATGGAAGAAAAAACAAACAAAAAATTGGAAGAAAGCAAAGAAAGCCAAGAAAAAATAATTAAACAGATGAAAGAAACATTCCAAGATCTGAAAAAAGAAATTGAGACAACAAAGAAAACACAAGCTGAGGGAATGCTGGAAATAGAAATCCTGACTAAACGAACAGGAACTACAGAAACAAGTATAACCAACCGAATACAAGAGATGGAACAGAGAATCTCTGACACTGAAGACACAATAGTGAAAATAGATTCGTCAGTCAAAGAAAACACTAAAGACAAAAAAGACGTAACACAAAACGTCCAAAAAATCTGGGACACCATGAAAAGACCAAACCTAAGAATAATAGGGATAGAAGAAGGAGAAGAATACCAACTCAAAGGCACAGAAAATATAGTCAACGAAATCATAGAAGAAAACTTTCCTAACCTAAAGAAAGTAATACCTATGAAGATACAAGAAGCTTACAGAACACCAAATAGGCTGGATCCAAAAAGAAAGTCATCTCGCCACATAATAATCAAAACATTAAACATACAGATCAAAGAAAAAATATTAAGAGCTGCAAAGGAGAAAGACCAAGTAACATATAAAGGCAAACCTATCAGAATAACACCAGACTTCTCAATAGAGACTATGCAAGCTAGAAGGTCCTGGACAAATGTTATGCAGACACTAAGAGACCACGGATGCCAACCTAGACTATTATATCCAGCAAAACTCTCAATCACCATAGGCGGAGTAAACAAAATATTCCATGATAAAACCAGATTTAATCAATACCTATCCACAAACCCAGCCTTACAGAAAGCACTAGAAGGAAAAATCCAACCTAAAGAAGGAAGATGAAGTCCTCAATACAGTCTGAAGAGGATGATTTTGTTCCAGAGCTACATAGAAATGTTCACCCCCGAGAGAGGCCAGATTGGGAAGAAACAGTGCGATGATAAACCAGTTTCATATATACGTATATAGTATATGTAAGTAAAGGTGACTGAAGAATTACTCACAGGAAAATAGTACAGTATGTTTTGTTGCTTTGTATGTTTATTGAGTAGATGTTTCCAGGTACTGTTTTAGATGCTGTAGGTAGAGAGGTAGAATATAATGTGAAATAACCATTGCTGGCTGTATGAAAAGGCTACAGATGGCCTTTGTGAGAAGGTGAGATATAAGCAGACACTGGAGAGTGTAAAGGAGCAATAGTATGTTTATCTGGGAACACATTAGGTAATGGAAGAACAAGTTAAATAAAGGCTATGTCATAGAATTAAAAATAAATTAATTAATTAATTAATGCACAAAAGAACTGAGTAGCTGCCTTGTCAAAATGACAAGGTGGCCAGAAATGGTGGCCAAGTTTATGAATAAGTGTTCAGTGTCAGTTGTTGTCAGGGAAATGCAAATCAAAATCATAATGGATTATCAGGGTACCTGTGTTACCTAGCAAGGAAACTGAATAGAAGCAACAA
>CABHPP010096648.1:23385-47592 GCA_902168425.1 Peromyscus attwateri | reverse complement strand
ACCGCCGCCACCGCCTCCCGCGCGCGCCTCGCTCGCCCGCGTGCCGCCGCCCGCTGGAAGGCGCGCTCCAGCTGTCGCCGGAGGTGATCCAGCACCGGGCTGGACGCCCGGACCTGCTCCTGCGCCTCGATGCGCCAGGTGCCGCAAGGGATGCGGCGCACCGGATGAAAGGCTGGGGACCACAGGGCAGCCCTGCCCGAGACCCCGTGGAGTCCCCGGGACATCCGCTGTCTGAAGTGGCTGTAGTCACCCAAGCCCATCGCGGTCCTTTCTGCGGCGCTCTGACTGGGGATTTGGTTGCAAGTTGGAGCTTTTTAAAGCCGGTCGGGGCGGGGCGGGGGCAATTAACGGAACAGGCAGGACCCTGGCTGTGGACGCTGTTACTGTCCGGCCACTCAGAGCGCAGCTTTGCTCCTTGTCCATCTCTTGTCTTCTCTGCCTCATAGCAACAAGGGAAGGAGGTCTTGTGACTAGAGGTTCCGACTGGATCATTTTGTGTTTCGTTTTGTTTTGTTTTGTTCCAGCTCCTTAGAACTCAGGCTTTGAGAATGAATGGAGACTGGAACATTCAACCCATGCAGGTGGAAGCGGAGGAACAAGCTGAAGGTTTGCAGGGCAAGGAAGGATATTTGACACAAAGTCTTCCCAGTTACCTTATTTCTTAGTACCGTGCACTTTTCAAATAGTTTCTGGCTTTTTAAACTTTGAACACTGCGCCAGGTGTGATAGAAAGTCTAGATGCCCCTTTGATCCCCTATCCCCAAGAACTGCCTACAGCCCAGGGGGAGAAGTTCGGCCCAGTCTGCAAGTTAGAATAGACTTTCTAATTATCTTTCTACGATCCCCGTGGTCCGGAGTTCTGAAACTCCGTGCTCCTCTCAGTTCTTGGCGACTTCTTGCCCTGTCCACGTATATGAAAGGGTTAAAATGAAAGGTCAAAACTCTCCCTTGCCGAAGGTGGTGGTGGTGGTGGTGGTGGTGGTGGTGGTGGTGGTGGTGGTGGTGGTGGTGGTGGTGGTGGTGGTGGTGCATGGTGCAAGCCTTTAATCCCAGCACTCGGGAGGCAGAGCCAGGCGGATCTCTGTGAGTTCGAGGCCAACCTGGTCTACAGAGTGAGATCCAGGACAGGCACCAAAACTACACAGAGAAACCCTGTCTCCAAAAACAAAAAAACAAAAAACAAACAAACAAAAAAAAACCCTCCTTTACTCCAAAGTGTACAATTATATAATTCCCAGTCCAATGTAATTGTGAACTGATAATAATTATCTGTCATGTAAGGCATTTTTTACTGCCTCTTTTGGAGCTAATTGAGAGTTTCTTTACAGGAATGAACAGTCGAAACTTCTGTGACCAGAGACAAATGTTACAAGAAGAAACAACAGTAGCAGACAGCGGTCACACAGTACTCTCCCCAGGGAGTTAAGGATTCCTCTATGAAAGATTTGTCCATGTGTGGAGGCCCACAGAGGTTTCCTAGTGAGATCTGAGCTTGCTTTACCTAGCAGAGCTGCATTAGAGGATTGCTTGACCATGTGCATGGTTACTAGGTGATTGGAAGGGTCTGCACTTGGCTGTGCTGGGGGGAGGTCTTTTGCTCCACCCCTTGACATTCCTATAAAAAGCCCTTTAGAAGAAACAGAAGGGGTCAATGGATGCTGATCCAGGCCCTCCTGAGTCTATCCTGTGTTTCTGTCTGTCTTTTATCCCCTCTATCTTTCTATCTAAATATTTCTCGTCCCTCTCTCCTCAAGAGTAGCCTGGGGAAAAATAGTTTTCATTGCCTGAAGTGTTGATGGTAGGTATAAAAGATAACAAGAGCTCATTTGTAGTCTATTATATGCCTTATATTATACTATAGTATATATTATTATATAATATATAATATTTATATATATTATATATTATTATAGTGCTTACTATATGCCAGGCAATTCACATATTAACCAATGCAATCTTTGCACTGCCCTGTGAAATGGATACTAATAATTTCCATATTTTTCAAACGGGAAAAGTGAGGCAAAAAGTTCATATGCATTCCCACCAAAGAGTCAGTCACAAACTCAAATGATCTGCTGGGGATTCATACCTACAAAGTCTGGCTTATGAGTCTGGCTTATGCACTCAAATCGCTGAGATATACTTTCCTCCCAAAGAGAGAGAGAATTGCACTGAGCAAGTGCTCAGATTCTCTGAGCTCATTAAATCCAGCTATGCTGAAATGGCCTCAGTCTTTTTCACTGGATAAGGAATTCGGGTTTCCCAGCCCCTGCTGATAATCGCCAAGGTCAATACCTGATAGTTGGCAACTTAAGTATTATAGTTTCAAAAGTTCAGCTAGATGGTTTGGGGGCGGCACAGAGGGGGAAGTAATGAAAGAGATACCTTGATGGGGAGGGACTTTTAGGGGTTAGGGAGAAACCTGGTGCCAGGGAAACTCCCAGGAATCCACAAGGATGACCCCGATAAGACTCCTAGCAATGGTGGAGAGAGTGCCTGAACTGGCCTACCCCTGTAATCAGATTGGTGATTGCCCTAATTGTCATCAGATAGCATTCATCCAGTAACTGATGGAGGTGGATGCAGAGATCCACAGCTGAGCACTGGGCCCAGCTCCGAGAGTCCTATCCCTGAGAGGGAGGACAGATTGTACAAGCAAAGGGAGTCAAGGTCATGACCAGGGGACCCACAGAGACAACTGATCTGAGCTCGTGGGAGCTCACAGACTCTAGACCAACAGCTAGAGACCCTGCATGGGACCGACCTAGGCCTTCTTCATGTGGATGACAGTGTGTAGCTTGGTCTGTTTGTGGGGCTCCTAGCAGTGGGATCAGGACCCACTGGTGCATGAGCTGGCTTTTGGGAACCTGTTCCTCATGCTGTATTGCCTCTCTCAGCCTTGATGCAGGGCTAGGAGCTTGGTCCTGCCTCAACTTGATGTGCCATGCTTTGTTTACTCCCATGGGAGGCCTTACCCTTTCTGAACAGAGATGGAGGAGGAGTGGATGGGGGGAAGGGGACAGGTAAGACAAGAGGTGGGGGGAGGGAACAGGAGTAGAGAAGGGAGGAGAAACTGTAAAATGTAAAATACATGAAAAAATTTAATTTAAAAAAAATTAAGCTATGTTCGAGAAAGACACTGACCTGAACATAGAGCTCTGGCTTCCACGTGCATGTATGCACATAGAACACAGAGAGAGAGAAAGACAGAGAGAGAGAGAGAGAGAGAGACAGAGACAGAGACAGAGACAGAGACAGAGAGACAGAGACAGAGAGAGAGGAGAGAAAGGGGGAGAGAGGGAGGGAGATAGAGAGACAGAGAGGCAAAGGGGGGAGGGAGAGAAAGAAAGAGACAGAGAGAGAAAGAGAGAGAGAGAGGGAGGGAGGGAGAGAGAGAGCGAGTGTGTGCGGCCAGGCATCCACAGAGTCTACCACTTACCAACAGTAAATGATAAGGTTAATGTTTTGTGGGGGCAGGAGGCAGGGTTTTGTTGTTGTTGTTGTTGTTGTTGTTGTTTTTTGGTGATTTGTTGATGGAACTTGAAAACTAGCCCTAGACAGTGAACAATATAAATGTTTAAAATGAGTGTTCTGCCATGACTTTTTTTTTTAAGATTTATTTATTTATTATGTATACAGTGTTCTGCCTGCATGTGTCCCTGCAGGCCAGAAGAGGGCACCAGATCTCATTGCAAGTGGTTGTGAGCCACCCTGTGGTTGCTGGGAATTGAACTCAAGACCTTTGGAAGAGCAGTCGGTGCTCTTAACCACTGAGCCATCTCTCCAGCCCCTGCCATGACTTTTAACTGGAATTTCCAGAACATTTACTTCACCAAGAATTTCAGTTAAGTTCAATTTAATTCAACAGAGTGATTGGTACATGTTCAGTATTAAGCCCTGTACCATGTGAGAGAAATACAAAAATGAATAAGATATGGTTTTGCTAGCTGGGCGTTGGTGGCGCACGCCTTTAATCCCAGCACTCGGGAGGCAGAGGCAGGCGGATCTCTGTGAGTTCGAGGCCAGCCTGGGCTACCAAGTGAGCTACAGGAAAGGCGCAAAGCTACACAGAGAAACCCTGTCTCGAAAAACCAAAAAAAAAAAAAAAAAAAAAAAGATATGGTTTTGCTTCCAGAACCAGAGAACCTGGGGAAACAAACTCATTCATTTAACAATGTTTATTTAATGTCTTATTAAGCATCAGATATTATATATGATGTTCAGGCTACAATAGGAAACCAGAGACACAAGACATTATTTTTAAAACAAGCATATATTATCACATATTAATTATTTCATATATTTTTCAACTGACATGTGGCTTTGACTTTTAAGACAGTTTTTTTCTTTTACACTGGAAAGGTAAATTGAAAGTTAGTGAATGAAGTGTAAGTATAACACACACAGACATTGCAATTAGAAAAATATTGGTTAAACTGGGCGGTGGTAGCACATGCCTTTAATCAAAGCACTCCAGAGGCAAAGGCAGGCAAATCTCTGAGTTTGATGCCAGCCTGATCTACAGAGTGAGTTCCAGGACAGCCAGGACTACATAAAGAAATCCTGTCACAAAAAAACCAAAAAAGAAAAAGAAAAATATTGCTTATCTGATGGGGTATAATAAATTAACCCCAAATTCAGTGGCTTAAAAACACTAACTGGCCAAGTGTGGTGGCACATGTCTTTAATCTCAGCACCCAGCAGACAGAGGCAACTGGATCTCCGAGCTTGAGGTTAGCCTACATAGAGAGTTCTAGGATAGTTGGGGCTACCTAGTGAGAGCCTGTCTCAAAAAAAAAAAAATAAAAGAAAAAAGAAAGGAAGGGAAGGAGAGAGGGAGAGAGGAGGAAGGGAAGGAGGGAGGGAGGGAGGGAGGGAAAGAAGGGATGGAGGGAGGGAGGGAAAGAAGGGAGGAAGGGAGAAAGGAAGGAAAAGAAAAAATAAAGACACAGTAGCAGGGCTGGGGAGATGGTTTCTCGGTTAGAGCTCTTGTCAAATAAGCAAGAGGATCAGAGTTTGGATCACCAGAACCCACACAAATGCCAAGAAGGTATGGCAACCCACCTGTAATCCCACCCTTGGAAGGCGGAGACAGTGGGTCCCCAGAGCAAGCTGGCTAGGGAAGCTAGCTGTGTAAGAAAACTTTGAGTTTGCTTTAAAAACTCTGCCTTGCCGGGTGGCGGTGGCCCATGCCTGTAATCCCAGCACTCGGGAGGCAGAGGCAGGTGGATCTCTGTGAGTTCGAGGCCAGCCTGGTCTACAGAGCTAGTCCAGGACAGGCTCCAAAGCTACAGAGAAACCCTGTCTTGAAAAACCAAAAAAACCAAAATACAAAAACAAAAAAACTCTGCCTCAACCTCAAGGTATAAGGTGGAAGAGCAATCAAGCAAGACTCCTAACATCCAACTCAGAATATACACACACACACACACACACACACACACGGGGTGGAGGGGAGGGGCAATATTTATTATTCTTCTTCAGTTTCTATGTGAGTATGGAGATGGCTTGGATGGTAGTCCGTGGCTTTCATGACACTGTAGTCATACATCAGTCAGCCGTGCTGTCCCCTGAAAAGGAATGTCAATGTACGAGGTAGGCAGATAAGGAGAAAAGAGCTCACCAGACCAGCCTGGCATTGAAACAAACATGGAGTGTCCAGAATGCTTCCAAAATGATGGGCTGAGTCTTCTTGAAAAGAACGGGGGTCATCTCACAAACCAAGAAGCAACTCCTGTCCCTGTACTGTGTTTCTTCAATGCACTCATTCAGAGTGGGTCACACAATTCATTGATGGGTCAGGTCACATTGTCAGTTCCAAGCACAACAAGCTGACTGCTTGTTATGCCTGGAATGATACAATCAGCAGGCAAGGAAATGGCAAATTAGGATTTGATCTCATGGCTCTATGCTATGGCTCCAAGGATCATGTTACTGCCCCTCTGTCACACTTGCCGAAATAGCACCGATTCTGAATTACTGTTACCTGGGCAGATTTTTCATTGCCATCAAATTTCTGCCCTTAAGACATTTCTCTGTGTCCTTTTGGACATCAGGAGGAGTTTGCATCACACATCATGCTTCCGACGTATACAGTTCAGGAGCCAAACCAAAGCTGAGAATCCTTTACATCCATCTCTGAATCCCTCTAAGGGTACGGGTTGGTTACTAAAATCACCATTTATCTCTGTGATGAATGATGAAGAAAATAATGAGCAAAGTTTACATCTACATCCTTCAAATAGCACATCTACAAGAGGATGTTTCTGCCTGGTCACCTTTCCCTGGGAAATCTTCACCCTAGTTCCTTTACATGTCCTCTAACAGTGCTCGAAGCCTCCCGTCTAAAGTCACCTCTTTAGCCATCCTCTATGACAATTAGTCTTCTAAACAGTAAGCTCTGATTGTTCCCTCTGCAAACAGAATGTCCTTGAGCACTCCTTGCGAAAAAAGAAACAAATATTTCTCCGGGCTTCTGAGAAAAGAGAATGTTCCTTGTAAGCCTTAAAATAAATATTTGTAATATTTTCATGAACAGCTTAATCGTTTGGCCCATTCAAGACTCTGAGGCGTGCATGGCCCTTTCATTTTCTGGTTAACTAACAGCTAACAAACATTCCCCTCTGCCTGTGGAATGCCAAAAGCCATTCACTGTTGTCTTCACTTAACTTGCGGGGATTGTGGGAGCAAAGGCTTCCCAGCCCTACCCCTTGCTAACCATGAGACTTTGTATAAACACTCTGGGTTACTTTGTTTGCAAGTAAGATAAGAGACTAAGCATCTCCTCTTTACCCAGTTGTTGGATAGATAAACTGAAGCCCCGGGGCAAGATCCAAACAGCGTTCAAAACATCCATAGGTATGCTTTAAAAAAATAAAATAAAATAACCTTGATATTTTCCTTAGATTGAAATAAACTACACAAAACTGATTTCTTTCACTAAAAATGATATTTTCAGAATTATTTCTAAATAAACCATAAAACCACTATTTTTTTTATAGGTTTTTGCTTATAAATAAAGACAAGGCGATAGATACAATCTTGGAAAAAGTACAGAAGGAAATAGACAAGCCAGTTATCTCTGTGAATGGCCTCCGATCCTGTCTAAGAAATGAAGCAGAAGTGTCTGACATTTACCATGCTGAAAGGCTTACAGAAAAAAAGGAAGGCTCACCAAAAGAATGCAAACCGCCGCCACCACATACAGAGCAGGAATGTCCGGCTTTTCCATCTCAGCTTTAACCATAACTTGTTCCTTTAAGTTCATCAAAAAATGACCAAACCTGCAGCAATACTCTAACGAGCTCCCCAACCTCAATCAGGTAGCCCCTGTAGCTGTCCATTACAGTTGGGTTTGCTGCTGTTTTCTCTTTTAGGTGCAGGCCCACGAGCATACAAGTAAATGTTCTGCCACCGGGTTTTATTCTCTGTCCTTGGCTTTTAGAGACAGAGTTTCACTTTGTAGCCCAGGCTGGTCTTGAGTTCATTCTGCAGCCCAGGCTAAACTAAAACTTGAATTCTCCTGCTCTACCTCCCTGGTGCTGCCATTTCAGATTTTCAATAACACACTTAAAACTCCTACTAGTCAAAAGTCAATAGTGGACATCCATGCAACATTTTGTGTATTTTATATACATTCCTCTCTTCCATACCTTTTCAAAACCTTGGTAACTCAATGTCCACCACAGAGATAATACATGTTGTGTCTGAAGTGAATCACACACCTTTAATCTCAGCACTTAGGAGGTACAGGCAGGTGGATTTCTGTGAGACCGAGGCCAGCCTGATAGTGAGCTCCACGACAGCCAGAGCTACATATTGAGACTCTGTCTTAAATAAATAAATAAACAGATAAATAAGTAAAATGACTAAAACAACTTCAGAGCTCCACTAGCAGAGATCATTCAGAGAAGTGTGACCTCATCAAGGCCATCCTCTGGAGGAACACACAGGTATTCAAAACATGAGAGTTCAAACAATGACCATTTAAGTAAGGAGATTCTCGATGGTCATCCTAGAGGCCCATGAGCAGAGATATTCAGTGAGTCAGCAGCCTATTACACCTACTTTTCTCCCATTATCAAATGTAAGAAGTTTGATTTTTTTGAGGCGGGGGGGATTTTTTTTTCTTTTAAGATTTATTTATGGGTATGACTGCTTTGCCTACATGTATGTATATGTACCACATGCATGCCTGGTGCCCACAGTGATCAGAACAGACCATCATATCCCCTGGAACTGGAGTTATGGATGATCATGAGCCACCACTCAGATGCTGGGAACTGAATCCAGGTCTTCTGCAAAAGCAACAAGTGGGTTGGGGATTTAGCTCAGTGGTAGAGCACTTGCTTAGCAAGTGCAAGGCCCTGGGTTATGTCCTCAGCTCTGGAAAAAAAAAAGCAACAAGTGTTCTCAAACACTGATCTCTGTAGCCCCCAAGAGAATTCCTTAGCTCTCCTGGGCATCCTCAATGGTTCCTGAGCTATCTATAGGATGCTCTGGCTTGTGTAAAGTTTAATGTGTCCCTCATCAAATCCAGATCATGTTTTATGTCAAAATGTAAGCTAACCAAAGCCAAACTGCTTGAATTCTGATCTATCAAAGTGTTCCTGGAGTATGTTTTAAGACTCTTGCACCCATTTTTGTGTCTCTCACCCTCAACTTTCAATACAAGAATGCACAGAACCTTCAGCAAGACGTACACATTAGGAATAAACTGCATGTCAGACAGTTAGATCCACGTGTCATTCTCCCTGTGTTCCTGCTTGATTTCCAACAGTGAAGCTCAGCTGAGAACTTGTGAGGATTGGATAGGTCACCTTTGCACATAGGATCATAGTCTTCTTCTGATGTGTTACACTTGAGCTGTCCCCCGTGACGGCGGGAACCAGAGATAAGCATTTCAGAGCTTTGAGGTGCTGATCTGAAGACATATATCTTCAACCTCTTGAATATCATGCCCCACCATTGGAACTTCGAGCGCTTCTTTTCAGTGACTCACAGAGGTTAGCTGAGTTCCCAGGTCACCCTGCTGAGCCTTGCTGAATCTTTCCAGAGTTTCATTTTAATATCAAGCTTGACTGTCAAATCCATGGCTTCTTTAAATTAAAACTCATGATGGACTGCTGAGTTTCCCGTCACCCCGTAGAGTGGATGTGGTATGCAATCAAGGCTGCAAGGAAGACAACAGAAGTTTGTACATGGAGAGTCTTCCCAAAGGTCTTTCTAAAGATAAAATGGATTATGGAGCTGGAAAGATGGCTCAAAGGTGAAGAGCACTGTCTGCTCTCCCAGAGGACCCTAGTACAATTCCCAGCACCCACATGGTGACTCACAATCATCTGTAACTAGTTCCAGAGGATCTGATACCTTCACACAGGCATACCTGCAAGCAAAACACCAATGAACATAAAAAATAAAAAGGAATTATTAAAAAATTATTGTTAAAAAAAGATAAGACAGTTTTAAAAATAACGTTGGTGGCAATTTAATCAAAGTCTGTTACTGCTGTACAGAGCGCAAACGCTCCACCATACAGCCATTCTGTCTCACACTTGTGTGGTTCTTTATTACATCTGAACATAAAACAAGGTATTGTAGGAGGTTCACTAAATTTCAAAAGTATTCTCCCTGCCTGTCCACTGAGAATGTCACAATTCTCTCAGTTCCCATTCTTCGCTGTTCTGAAATTACGTTGTCAAGTTCTAAAAGCAGCTATGGTGACTAATGAGAAAATAACAAAAACAAAACAATTGCAAACATTTTTCTTTGGGCCACCAGCTCACAAAAAAAAAAAAAACCAAACACAGAGACTTAATATTAATTACAAAGGCTTGGCCTATAGCTTAGGCTTGTTCCATTAGCTCTTATACCTTAACCCATTTCTATTCATCTATGCATTGTCGTGTGACTGGTGGCTTTTCTCACTCCTCCTGCATGTCTGTTCCCTGTGTCTGGCTGGTGACTCCTCCTTTCTTCTCCCAGAGCTCTCTGTCCCCAGAAGTCTTGTCTATACTTCCAGCCAAGCTATTTGCCATTCAGCTCTTTATTAAACCAATCACAGTGACACATCTTCACACAATATAAAATAATATTCCACAACATTCCCCCATTTTGTCCAAATAAAAAAAGGTTTTAACTTTTTTAGGTTTTAACTCTAACACATATATACAATAAAAACAATTATCAGGTAAGAATTCCATTCATAATGTACAGTCCATTTGTATTTGGCATATTTGGAGAAAATACTCTTTAATCTTGGTGAGTCCAAAGTTTTGTACCTAATTCACTTTCTATCCTAACTTGTATTACAAACCCAAAACTATTTTTTTAGACCTCAAAACGTTTTCTTAGATAAACAACTTGAGCTTTTATGTCTCTCAACCTTATATACCATATGCCTCTTTTGTGAGTTTCTTTTCTGAATTTGGTAACAAGGAAAACTGTAACTATAACTATGTAGTCTTCAACTCCACAAGAGACCTAAGAAGGATAAAATATTACCTGAGTAAACAGGAAATGCAGAGCAAACAACTTCCAAAACTGTAGAAATGACAGAAGCAGCTGGCTGCCTGGACACTCGTCCAAGGTTCCTCTGTAATGTTAGGGTATCCATCTTCAGCCTACAGGCCTAGAATATCTGACAGACTGTAGCTGGAGTTTTCTCCAGTCCTGCCTGACCCACGGTCAGGACAAATCTCTCTCACCCGCCAGTCCCGCAGCTGCTCAGACCCAACCAAGTAAACACACAGAGACTTATGTGGCTTATAAACTGTATGGCCATGGCAGGCTTCTTGTTATCTAGTTCTTTTCTTTTTTTTTTTCCAGAGCTGAGGACCAAACCCAGGGCCTTGCGCTTGCTAGACAAGTGCTCTACCACTGAGCTAAATCCCCAACCCCATTATCTAGTTCTTATATCTTAAATTAACCCATTTCTATTAATCTATAAGTTGCCACATGGCTCGTGGCTTACCAGTATCTTACATCTCACTTGTCATGGCGGTGGCTGGCAATGTCTCTCTGCCTCAGCCTTCCACTTCCCAGAATTCTCCTCTCCTTGTCCCACCTATACATCCTGCCTGGCTACTGGCCAATCAGTGTTTTACTTATTAACCAATTAGAGCAACACATTTAACATACAGAACATCCCACAGCACTTCCCCTTTTCTTTTTTTCAAAAAGGAAGGTTTTAACTTTAACATAGTAAAATTACATATAACAAAACAATTATCAAGCAAGAATTACAGTTACAATATTAAAGACGATATGCTATCTATCTTATATTTGTGAGTCTAAGGTTTTATATCTAACTTATCTTTTATCATAACTGAGGAAATTATAATTCTAGTCTTCAATTACATCAAAGACCTCAGAAGGATATAATATTACCTGAGAAATGGGAGAAGGATGCAAGCAACTTTCTGGAGTCTTGCAAGAGTAGACAGAGACAGCTGGCAGCCTGGACAGTCACCTAATGTTCCTTTGTAAAATTGGGGCATCTGTCTTCAGCCCACAGGCCTAGTCACTTAGTCACTTTTCTCTGTGTCCTGTAGAATGTCTGGCAGTTTCCTCTGCAAAGGAGGAACCTGAAGGACCATTTTGCCAAGCAAAGTTCAGTGGTCACCTTCCTATGTGTCCTGCATATCAGTCGATCAAGCAGTCCAGGCAAGAACAGTTTCTTGCCCAAATGGCTATTTTTGCCAAGGTGACGATAAACTCCATTTAGAGTGTCTTTGATGCCCATCCTCCTCTCTGAAGTAAATCGGTGCTGTCAGGAGCAGACATGTCTCACTGTCCAGAAAGTCTAAATTTTTAAAAATATTTTAAATACCATGTTCTGTAGGTCTTTGAAGTGTTTGAAGACTACCATGTTGCCTGGGGGTCAGAGCTAATAGCAAGCCATAGCAGAAGCTGGGTGGTGGTGGTGGTGGTGGCGGGGGCAGGGGCGGTGGCGGCGGCGGCGGCACACACCTTTAATCCCAATCACATGACAGGCAGATCTCTGTGTGTTCAAGGATACAACCAGCATGGAGACACACACCTTTAATCTCAACACCAATCATAGAAGACCTGGAGGTCTGTATAGACAGGCAGTGACGAGGAGGTCATGTGGTTGGGTTTATAACCAATGAGAAGGCAGAACAGAAAGTCAATAAAAAGACAGATACACAGGAAGTAGGCCTCTTTCTGAGGGGAAGGACGGCAGCAGAAGGAAGGGTAAGAAAGGGTTTTAGTATCAGCTCTTAGCTACTGCTCTGAGCTCTTGGGCTTTTAACTCTACATTTGGCTCTGTGTTTCTTATTTAATAAGACTGATACATCTACAACAGACTTTTCTATGAAGCAGGAATTTTGAAGGACTATCCTGCCTTGTTTTGACAAAGTTAATCAGTCACCTTCTTTTGTGTCCTGCTTGTCCAATTGACACAGCATACTATCAGCAGTTGAGGCAAGGGCAGTTTCTTGCCCAGTGGTTAACTTTTGCCACAAAGAAAGCAAACTCCATATGGAGGTTCTTCATATGGAGATGCCCATCATCTCCTCTGAAGTAGATTGGTGCTGCCCGGAGCAGACATGTCTCACTGTCATGAAAAGCCCTATGTTATCAAAACATTTTAAATGTCATATTCTGTGCATCATTGAAGTGTTTAAAGATCATCTAGCTATCTAAAATATATCTTTGTATGACCTTGAAAACATACCTAACAAGACTGTAAGTTTGATTGTTATAGATGACTATCGGCCTGTATTTCTTTATTATCCTACATAGCTTTCAAGGACTAAAACTTTACATTATATTTTTAAATGAGCTGCATGGGAAATATTTTTTTTTTTTTGGTTTTTCAAGACAGGGTTTCTCTGTGTGGGAAATATCTTAAACAAGAATAGAAACATACACAGTATAACAAAAAAAATCTTAAATTTGTATCAATATCCAAAAATCCACACCAATGTAAAATATTTGAGACTAGTAGTTGTTCAAAAGTAGACTCAGAGGCAGGCGGATCTCTGTGAGTTCGAGGCTAGCCTAGTCTACAGAGCGAGATCTAGGAAAGGCACAAAGCTACACAGAGAAACCCTGTCTCGAAAACACCAAAAAAAAAAGTAGACTCAACAATTCACTCTTTTATTCCATTGTTTCTATACTATATAACCCCTTTTTCCTTCGAAAAGAGATCCCTAAATCTAATCTTCTTTGTTTAGCTTTTTTCCTGACCATTACCAATAACAACTTGTAACCAACCTCCCCTAAATGACGACAAACGTCCATAACCCACCAAACAACCAAAAACCATCTACCCTACCTCTTGGGAATGTGGGCATTATGTTCTCTAGACTCCTTCTTGTTGTCTGGGGATGCTGGCATCTTTAGGAGACCCTGAGAAAATTGGGATAATGGTCAAATCCTGGGAGAGCTGGCTGTATCATTTGTTGTCCAGTCTCTATGTAGTGGGAACATGCAAGGCTTATCTGAAGTCCTGCTGGAGTGGTCTGTGAGGCTGGACCATCTCAGCCAGTAGCCTTGAAGCTGTTCTGAATGCAGAACTCTGAGAAAACTGCAACAGAGGCATTCTGCCAGTCTGGGTCATCTAGAACACCTCTTTTCATTGGTGTCTGGTACCCTTGCTCTGAAAAGACACAAACCTTTAAAGGTAACATACCTATCTGTATTAGCACAAGTATGGAATGTGTGGTATGCACAAGTCAATTAAAGATGATTTCTTTTGTTGTTCTGTGTTTGAGCAGGTAAAAGACATCTGTCAACTTTAAAAGTCTGTTTGGACTACATAACCAAACTGGAATATAAATCTCCATCCATGCCATATGAAAGGATAGCATGTAATGATAAGTCATGATGACTCTGTAGCCAACAAGATTTATCAAGTTTCATCTCATCTCTGAGCTGTTTCCATGCACAGGGATCAGCTTACACATCACCTGTCCTGTAGTATTTCTTGGCTTTCTCCCTCATGTCTGTAGCCAGGATACTCAGGAGGTTTCCACTGGTCAAACCTGATTTCTATTAATCTGGAAGGAATCCAGAGCCTTTTGTTTCCATAGCCTCTTCCTCACAGCAATACATTTTTTTACTTCCATTTAAAAGCTAAGGCATTCCTAAGGTATCTAGGCTGGTTTAATTCAGCAGTCCCTTCCACAACCCAGTGTCTCTCAGCAGCTGTTGTCTGTTCATTAGCATTCAAAAAATTCAAAGTTAACAAAGCACCATGAGGTCCAAACTCCCTGTGTTATAATATTTCTCATCCTTATATGGCTTATTTTTTAAATTACTTCACTTCTCTCTTTAATTTTTTTAAATTGTTTATTTTTTATGACTGACTATATGCTTTGTTTGTGGTTTTTTGTTTTTTTGGTTTGTTTTGTTGTTTTTCGTTTGTTTGGGTTTTTTTGGTTTGTTGAGACAGGGTTTCTCTGTGTAGTTTTTGTGCCTGTTCCTGGATCTCGCTCTATAGACAAGGCTGGCCTTGAACTCACAGAGATTTGCCTGGCTCTGCCTCCTGAGTGCTGGGATTAAAGGCGTGTGCCACCACTGCCTGACCTGACTATATGCTTTTTATTTTTTTTTCTTAAGCCTGCACACATTGTTAAACACACTGTAACCTGTTTAGAGGTGTTTTTCTGTCTGAACCTACTTTACTGCATGTCTGTAACCTTTTCTATCTGCATGAGCAAAACCTTAAACCACTGTGCAGCTCAGCTCATGGTGTGCTGGTAACTCAAGCCCGCAGGAAGCAGCCAAGAGGCGCCTCCTCTACACTGAGACCCACATAGGAAGCTGCATTTGGCTCCACTTTTATGTGCTTGAGCCCTCCCCCTCACTTTTTTTTTTTTTCAGAGACAGGGTTTCTCTGTGTAGTTTTGGTGCCTGTCCTGGATCTCACTCTGTAGACCAGGCTGGCCTCAAACTCACAGAGATTCGCCTGCCTCTGCCTCCAGAGTGCTGGGATTAAAGGCGTGTGCCACCACCGCCCGGCTCCCCCCACCCCTTTTTAAGCTTTCTCAGGTCTTATGTGGAAATACATGGCCCATGTTAGGTGCCATTTGTAAACGTATTTTTCTTTAGACCACCAGCTCACAAAAAAAAAAAAAAAACGCAGAGACTTATTATTAATTACAAAAGCTTGGCCTATAGCTTAGGCTTGTCCCACTAGATTTAGAACTTAAATTAACCCATTTCTATTCATCTACATATTGTCACACGACTCGTGGCTTTTACCTCTCTTCCTACATGTTTGTTCCCTCTACATCCAGCTAGTGACTCCTCATTTCTTCTTCCCAGAGCTCTTTGTCCTCAGAAGTCCTGCCTATACCTCCTGCCTAGCTATTGGCTGTTCAGTTCTTTATTAAGCCAATCACAGTGACACGTCTTCACACAGTATAAAGGAATATTCCACAACAAACAATGTTTCTCTGTTGTTCCTAATGGAACCAATACCTTCATCACAGGGACGAATTGTCCCAACTATATATTTAAGGCTGAGGAAGCGCATACTGTGTGGATAGTTTGAGGAATGGTTCTACATAAGTCTAGGGTTTTTGTTTTTGTTTTTTCCAAACTTTGACTTTGGGGGGGAAAGAAACAAAAAAAAAAAAAAAAAAAAAAAAAACAATAAAAAAAAACCTTTTAACACAACACAAGCCTGGCCATGACAATATTCCATATTCAGTCTCCTTACTTACTATGAGAAGGAAACATTCTAGGCAAGATTTCTATATCCACTTCAGAAGGCAGAAAGCCTGCATATCCCCAGTTCAGGTGATGAGAGGCATGAGCAATCTCACCACCATAGGTGGCTGCTTGTCCTCTGCTGTGTCCACCCACAGTTGCTGATAACGGAAAAGAAGTGTGAGTGTCTCACCTGCCTGAGCATTCCTTCCTGGGAGCAGCTCTCAGATCTCTAGCATCTGTGTCTGCTGTGTTTTAGGACAGAAGGTGTTAACTGTTGTGGATTCTAAGAGCTTCCTCAAGCAAGCCCTCTTCAGTAGAATTTACCCAGCACTCCAGCAGTGCTCGAGAGTTATAGGGGCTAAAGAAGCCTGAGATCTAATCACCCTTATGTACACCCAGAAGAATCAGAATTTCAAATAAAGATGTTAAGAGACTGTTATTTTTCTTCAAGGGATAAGGTAAAACGCACCATCCCACTGGCCAACCCATTCTGTACTGGGGTTCTGAGCATTGCTGTTTGTTTCATGTACATGTTCATTGACATGTTTGTCAATTTTCTTTTTCAGTTTCAGTGTTCTGGTTTTATCTTCATTTGATTCTTTTGTTTTCCGTGCCTGCTGTGAATGTTCATATATTAGTAAAACTCATATTGCCATTATCACTTTGTCTCTAAGAATTGTCCCATCAGGCTCTCCCAATGACTTCATAGGTATCTGCTTCAATTTATTCAGAAATAAATTAACACAACCATTCTTTAGGTTCTTGAAACCTTTGAAAAATGATCCTCAGATCACAGAGGTCTCAAAGTGGCTGGCACATAGTCAATAATGTTTGTTTGATCTTGTGGTTTATCTTCTAAATTGTTCTCCTACTTGTTTCCATTCTTTCCAAGCATCTTGTGGGCCCTATAGGAATCTGAAGGACAGAAAAGACTGTATAAGTTGAGCATATAGAGTTAGCATCATTGCCCACCTTCTAGGCAGGACCAGCCCTCCTCTGACCTGGCTGGGCTAAGCATATGGTTCCACAGTGCTGTGTGGGCCACAGGATTTACTATAATCACTGCTGATGAGTCTTTCTCTTCACTGGGGATGCTGCTATCTCCTCTCCACAATTCAGAGAAATTAAGTATAGTATTACTTTCTATATACAAGAAATAAATGAATGAGGTCTGTACCATAAGGATAGATTACTCAACACTGTGATGTTTGCAGCATCACAAAGCATTGTATCTAAAAGAAACACTGGTATCTCTCGGTTCTAGGATTCCAAGAGAAACTGAGTCAGGTCTGAATGACAGCAGACATAGGGGGAGGAAGTAGTGATTATTCCAATGAGATAGACAACCATCAGGAACTGCCAGTGACCATATGGAACCAATATAATTATTTCCATCATGTCTCTAAGTATATATGATGGGCTGTGTTGCTTTTCATAATGTTGTCTGTTTCTCTCAATGGAAAGATTATGTTTATTCATTTGGTTGATTTCAGGGTAGGAGGTGGAGTTTGCATATCGGAATATACTATGAGCAAAAGGGTGACATGTTATTTGCCAGCAAAAATAATAAGTAAAAAAAGAAAAGAGATGCCATCGAACAGCCCACATCTACTCTTCTCCAAGGCAGGCAGCTCTTGGATTCTAGAGTGAAAAAATCATAGACCAAAGAAGCTGGTTTGTCATGGGTGCGTAGTTTGAGTGGAAAATAATGAGTAGTAGATCTGCATTTCTAAACCTCTCGTATCTGATTATTCTTCTGAATCTATCCACTCTCCCTAATAGTAAAGTCTAGAAGTAAGTATTCAGAAGACTGAAAGCCCTGTGAAGTAAAAACTAAACTAAAAGTTATCGTGAAGACATGTGTGGAAGCAATTTGCCTCAGACAATGAAAATCTAGTTAGGGAAGATAAAAAAAAAAATTCTATTAACTGTCCAAACTCACTTGCTCTTTTATCAGATTGAATTATTGGGTATAATAAAGTACAGATACCATGAAGGGTGAGAATATATAAAATCTCTTATATATGGTGCTGGATAATGTTAGACTGCCAGTTTCCAGTCTGAGAAGATCATCACAGCATCGTCTCGGCACTAAATGTAGAGAGACTGTTTCTTCTAATGCAGTTTTGATTATTTATCACATCTCCCTGCTCTTCATCATGAAGACATTTCAATTCCAGCCCTCTGAGGTTTAGCTAAACCTGATGCCCTGGAAGTGTGGAGATTAAAAGAATTACAATGTTTTTCCACCAGGCCTTTTATGCACTGTGATAGCCAAAAGTTTTGAGAAATAGAATAAATGTCAAATTTATCTAAACAACAACTTTGATATCCACTGTAATGAATAGATTTCTGCTTTAACATACTCAAATATTCAAGTGCCTATTTTCTTTAGAGACTTTAATTCTGAAATGTCTGCGTATTCTGCAAAAATATCTATCAGAGAATATCATATCTGCCACCAATGAGCACATATTTGCATAACTGAACACAGCAGAATGCACAGTCCAAAGACACCCAAGCAGAGAAGGACATCGACAAACACAATCTATTTTCAACTGATGATACAGATTAAAATTTATTTATCAAAACAATCTGCCCTTTAAAACATTTGCTTGTTGAAATGGTTTTATCTGTTTGTTACACATATCTATTGATCTTATATATGGAGTGTATGTGCCTTGACATGTGAATGAAGTTCAAAGACCTTATGGAAGTTAGTTCTCTCCTTCCACCATCTGAATTTTGGAGATCAAACTCAAGTCATCGGGCTGGGTGGCAAGCACCTTTACCTACCTAGCCATCTTACTGGCCTTGGATTAAATTATAAAACATAGAATCTGGTAGAACATTTTTAGTATTTCTACTATGGCACCTTTAAAATGATCCTCAGTGACCGCTGCCTGGATGGGGTAGACCAGTAGGTCATTTCTGAAAAAAGAAGCTTCATTTTATTTACTCTTGCTGTGTTCATTTGTTTGGAAGGAAGCCTGTTGCCATGCCATGAGACTCCAGTAGAGAGTCAAAGCCTTGTAGAAAGGAACAAAGGGAAATCCCAGCCAGCAGCCGAACAGGGACCAAAGCCCCCAGTCTAGCACCTCATAAGCAATGAAATCCTGGCTCACCCAGGAAAGTGAACATGATGAAGTGCTTCTCCCCAAAGATGACTTCGGCACCAAAAGGTGCTGCAGCACTCCCAATACTTGACTGCATCCTCAGGAGAGACCTTGACATGGAGGACCAGCTAGGCCGTGCTGAGATTTCTGAATATAGAAATTTTGAGAAGTAACTGTTGATTCGTTTCAACTTCTAAGTTTGGGGGATCATGTGTTGCACAGTAAGAAATGGCAAATGTGGTATATTTAAGTGTTGGAAATATCTCTCTTCTTTCCTGCTAAGTCAACAAATATTCCTTGCAGTCCTAAAAAATGCTACAAATGCAGATGGAATGCACACATATAAGGACCTACTTCCTGCACTCAAAACTTTCACAGTCTACCAAGAGGAAAGGCTGTACTGAGAACTCACAGCAGAACTTGCAGCACCACTGAGTTTAGCACTCCCATCTGAAGATGTTCTGAGGCACCACCACTTTCGTGACTGGCATGCGCTACTGGCCAGTCCTCCACAACCACTGTGGGTCAGTAGGCTGTTGGTCCATTAGTCTCTTGTTTGTCTTAATGACGTCAAGTAATGAACACTTCCACTTCCTAATTCGTTAAAGACCGTTTCCTCCTAGCCCACTGAGCAGCAAGCAGCTTAAAGCTAATAAATATCACTGCCTTGTACATAACAACCCCAAACACATTCCCTGGCATATACTAGGTGACCATCAACTCCTATTTAATTCAACTGAATGCAGTCTTTGGTTCCTTCCATCCCCTCACCTTTGTCTCTACCATTTACTTCACTTTAACTCTACTCACATGAGACACATCTGAGAATTTACCTTTGCCCTGGGGGTGTATTTGAAGGCCTGAATTATGAAAAAAAAAATCTCCCTACCCTCATCTTTCTTTCTCTCCATAATTCACCTCAACCCTTCAATTCAGAAGCTGAAAAGCATGTTTTGAATGTTCTCCTTCTTCTGTCTTTCTCCTTCCCTCTGTTTTAACCTTATGATGTTTTCCATCTAGTTCTTTTCAGCACCTGACCTACTTAATCAGCCTACTTGTTCGTTGTTACTGTTTGAATATAAAATGTCCCCAAGGCCTCATGCGTCAAGCGGTGTTGTTTCAGAAGCTTGTAGAAATTTGGGGAGGTGAGGCCTCACTGAAGAAAACAGATGGCTAGAAGTGAGTCCTTGAGGTTATCTTGTTCTCAGTCCCTTCCTGTTTTGCTCTCTTCTCCCTGTTTGCCAGGAGATAAGGAAGTGTCCCAGTCACGGGATCCTGTCACCACAGCGTTCTGTCCAAGTGTGTGGGGCCAAGTGGCCAGGGGCTGAATCTTCTGAGGTGAATTAGTTCTTCCTCCCTTAGGTTGTTTATGTCGGGGATGTTGGTCACAGTGACGAAAAGCTAATACACCCACTGTCTTCAGCCCTATGGCTGATCTGTCTTGGCACTGCCCTGGCCCGTATTTCTCATAAGCATGTACTCTTCATCCTAGCTATCCTTTCATCTTGCTCAATAATCCTTAAACTCGTTATTCACTGGGCACGCCTAATCTCTCAAATAAGTTGATCTTGGCTTGACTCTAACCGGAACCTGCCCTCTCTCCTCACACTCCCATTCTCATTCCACGGGAGCCCTCTCTGATTCAATCTCACTGACACGATAGCTAACAACTGTCAACACGTATTCTGTAGTTACTACACACCAACTTTTGTCCCAAGTGCTTTCCTCTAAATTCACACACCAGTCCTGTAAGGCAAAGAGCAAAATCAGCATTTTTCTAAGAGACAGCTGAGACACGGAGAGATTATGCAACTTCTCAAAGTCATTGAGTCAGGAGTCATATACACCATCCCTATTTACATTACCGGGTTAATCTGGCCTCCAAATGCAATAATCCAGTGGGATCAGCCTCGGTTCATCTTTCTTTTATGTATAACATTCAGTGTTATAATCTGCTGTCATGCTTTTGCCACCGAGCTCAAAGGAGTGAGGTACAACAAAAAGAGGAATGCGTTTATTGTCTTGGCTCCTTTGAGCCAAGAGCAGAAGGAAATGGATGAAGTTGTCATAAAAGGATACAACACAGTAGAAGGAAAATAAAATCAACCAAAGTTAAAAAAAAAAGATTGCAGGAAAAAAATGAAGTAAAAAAAAATGATTGTGTAGATTCTTTTTTTTTTAAGATTTGTTTATTTATTATGTATACAGTGTTCTGCCTGCATGTATCCCTGCAGGCCAGAAGAGGGCACTATATCTCATAAGGATGGTTGTGAGCCACCATGTGGTTGCTGGGAATTGAACTCAGGATCTCTGGAAGAGCAGCCAATACTCTTAACTGCTGAGCCATCTCTCCAGCCCGATTGTGTATATTCTTACAACACTATTTGTTAGAGTGAAATTATAAACAATTACAATGTATGCCCATAAATTTGGTAGAGATTGCTCATCTCCCACTGACAAATCTTATTATGAGTGGTGTTCACGTGATTTGTGAAGATAATACATTCCCCTTAATTACTCACAGACAGGGATATCTATGTATTAACATACAACTAATAAGGTATAATGCCAAATCCAGCCTGACTTTCAGACAGTCCTTGATATAGGGAAGTGTTGATTGAGAAATAATAGATATGAAAAGTAGAAATTTAGACATAAAGAAAAAGACAGAAACACAGAATAGGTTCCAGAGGACTCTCAGTCAATACCACAGTCACTCCGAGTTTATGCTTCATGGGCATTTTATATACCAGCAAGGGGAGAAGCAAAAGACCTCCCCCTCTCAAGGACACCATGGTTCAAGGTACAAAGTGCAGACAAGTGTGAACACTTCCTTAATTCTCAAAACGTCTAGTAGCCATGCCTTATGGCAAAGCATCCTGTAATTAGGCCTTGAAGTATAAGACACCTGGTAACCACGCCTTTTGCCAAAACATCCTATTATGCAGCCTTGCAGGGCAAAACAAGCTCAGACTCTCTGACCTTGAGTCAAGATGGAATAAGGCCACATTATGGAGTCACTGTGGGTCCCCACGTGTAAGTATAGAAATTTTGTTACGTAAAAATTGTAATGTTTCAAAGGTCTTTCTTTTAAAGGGGCAGACTTCACTGACCAATGACTCTTATTCCATGTTGTCCACTTCTTCCTGCATGGAACGAAGATTAATTACTGGTTCCCCAACAGTCACTTTGGAACCATGATGTCATCCTGAGGATAGGTGCCACACTCAGCAGCAGAACACTGAAATCAGTCTATCTGTGAAAAGAATCAAATGAATTGTTATATCTTCCTTGAACGGTTCAATTCTTAACATATGAGAAAAATAAAACTTCTAATAGCTTAGCCAGACTTTTTCTTTAGTGCATGATAGTAGTGTCTAATTTTTTCCTAGAACAATGGAGAGTCATCAGTGACCAATAACTCTTCTGGTAGGAGTGGGGCCTCCAGAGCGCTTCCAGCATCAGTGCTGGAATGTTGGCTGACTTTGACCTTGTGCAGGTCTTATGCAGGCAGCCACAGCTGCTGTGAGTTGATGTGCACATCAGCACGTCATATTCAGAAGACAGCATCTCAGAACTCTGCTCCCCATCCTCAGCTCTTGTATTCTTTCTGCCCCTTGTTCCCTGAGGCTTAGATGGGAGAAGACTGATACGGATTTCCCATCTGTAAGCACTCACACTTCTCAGAATGTAAGTTACGGAGCTCTAAACTAATACTCATTGCAAAAAGAAGCTTCTCTAACCAAGGTGGAGAGCAGCACCAATACATGGGTAAAACTATTTAGAAAAGCAGCCTGACAAAAATGACCACTTAGCAGAACAGTAAGAGTAGGCACTCTACCCCCTAGTGCCTATGATCCCCCAAGTCATGAGCTTTTGACCAGCTTTACGGGGTCAGACATGAACTCCCTCCTGTGGAGTAGCACTATAAAATCCACGAAGAAAGTGGTTGGTTACAACCATAGCTGTCAGGCCATTATTGCACCAGCGGGCAGGAATCTTTTCCCTGTAAGGTGTAAACCTCTTCATCATATCCATGTGTAACACTGAATGTGTACTATATTCCTTGTGTTATTAAAATAAGGAAAACGGGATCCGCAAGATGACTCACTGGTTATAGAAGATTGCTACCAAGCCTCCCAACTCTAGTTCCATCTCCAGGACCCATGTGGTGGAAGAGGAGCACTGTTGTCTTCTGGCCTCCACATATGCGCTATGCCATGCACATGCCCACATACCAAATACAAACACACAAATAAATACAATGTAATTTAACTTTTTTTTTTAATTTTTTTTTCTTTTTTTTTTTTTTGATTTATTTATTATGTATACAGTGTTCTGTCTGCATGTATCCCTGCAGGCCAGAAGAGGGCACCAGATCTCATTACAGATGGTTGTGAGCCACCATGTGGTTGCTGGGAATTGAACTCAGGACCTTTGGAAGAACAAGCAGTGCTCTTAACCACTGAGCCATCTCTCCAGCCCCGTAATTTAACTTTTTAATTAAAAAAAAAAATAAAAGTAGGGACTAATGTTCTATAGCTCTAGGGTAAAATTCCTATCTTCCATAAGCAAACAGGGTACTGTATTTGAACCCAAGGACCACAAAAACTTAAACTACTTGGGACTTCTCTGGACAGTGTCTTACTTCAGCGGCACACAAGACAGTTCGCCAAGAATAGTGTGCAATGCTCTAACCACATCAGTGCTCCCAGTTAAAACAATCTACGAGTTCAGGTTCTTTTCTTTCAACTTTCTCTTGGTTTTCTTTCGTAGCTTAGTTAAATATTATACACAAACGTAAAATACAAATGTTTGTTCCACCCATTCACCTGTATTTTTTTCTTGCTTCTTGACCAGATCCCAAATTTACATCTGTTAAATAGGTATGATTCAGAAACGTGGAGTACGCTGTACAGCTGCTTCCCATCAGCTCACTCAAAATGCTATGAGCTTGGTAGAAAATATACCTTAAGGTATCCCTTGTGATTCTTGGTAAATATGAGAAGTTGTTTGAGCCTTTGGTTGTATTAATGGCAAAAAAATAGAGTGGTTCTGTTGTTTGAACAAAACACAGACACTATCATGTTTCTATGAGTTGATTTTGAAAAGAAATTCCAATTATACTCTCTAATCCTGTGCAGGAATGTTTTCAGCACACTCCTAACTGGTTACTTCACGAGGGGCTGGACAAAGCCAGGAGCTGAGGTCCTCTTAAAAATCCTGAACAGAAATGAAAGCACACCTTATTATATTCATTATGGAACCGATCCTGGTGGAAAAGTGAATTCAAGTTATACATATCTGAATATAAGATTATAAACTGAAAATCTGTCATTTCTTCTTAATAAAATAAAATTAACATTAGAATTTTTTAAAATAAACATTAAGTTTCTTTACTTTT
>CABHPP010096648.1:0-23285 GCA_902168425.1 Peromyscus attwateri | reverse complement strand
TTTTTTTTTTTTTTTTTTTTTTTTTTTTTTTTTTTTTTTTTTTGGTTTTTCAAGACAGGGTTTCTCTGTGTAGTTTGGTGCCTGTCCTGGAACTCACTCTGTAGACCAGGCTGGCCTCGAACTCACAGAGATCGGCCTGGCTCTGCCTCCTGAGTACTGAGATTAAAGGCGTACGCCGCTGCCGCTGCCGCCACCACCACCACCACCACCACCACCCAGAAACATTAAGTTTCTAATAATAAAAAATTCTGGGGGTTGGGGATTTAGCTCAGTGGTAGAGCGCTTGCCTAGCAAGTGCAAGGACCTGGGTTTGGCCCTCATCTCTGGAAAAAAAAAAAATCTGGTTACATTTAATTACACCTAACCTAGCAATGCCCAGGGGGGGAAAAAAACCAGAGTCAAGAAAGGTTTATTAGAAACACATAGACTTTGCTTGTTTGAGAAGATTTGTTTTCTTTATTTTTTTACCTGTGGGGTATGGCTGAGTATGTGTATGTATGGTGTATGCACACATATATGCAAGTGCATGAAAGGCCCAAGGACAGTGTCATGTACGGTGCTCTATCACTCTCCACCTTAATCTCTTGAGACAGGGTCTCTCACTGAAGCTGGAACTGGCGTGTGGGCCAGAACAAGCCCCAGCAATCCTCCTGTCTCCCTCTCCCATAGCACTGGCGTTACAGGCACCATTTACTCAAATTTTTATGTGGGTGCTGGGGATTTGAATTTAGGCCTTCATGTTTGAGGGCACTTAGGCACTGAGCCATCTCCTGGTCTCTGTTGGGAAAGATTTGCAGAGTTGTTTCTTCCATCGGGACACCACTTCTACCTGACCCGCATCACCTTTATCAGAAAAAGGCATTAGAATCCCTAGAAGAATTGTATTACTCGTCGTATGTCTCAGTTGTCAATATCACTCATTTTGTTGTGTGGTGCTGTGTAGCCCAGCCCTTGGATTCTTCCTGCCTCCCCTGGGATAACAGGCGTGTGCCACCGTAGCCAGCTACCAGCGTTGCTTTTTGTGAGATTGTCCTATACAGAATAATAATTGAGGAGTCCAGACAACCTCTGACAGCCAGTAGGAAAACAAAAGCAATGGCAATACGTTTAACACAGAAAAGGAGCAGGGTATTTAAAAAGAACTTGGGGTTTAAAAGAAACAAGCTGCACTTTGACTTTGGGTTTCAGAAAATGCCAGGTTTCTATATAATATAGAAATAGCTTGACGTCTAACATCACACACTGCGATTCATGGAGTTTTACACATACCTGGAAGTTAGGGAGAGAGCAACACTCGTTCATTGAAGAACTGTTCTGGACTATCAAGTGCATGGCTTCCTGCTGACTGAAACTTAGGTTTTGTTACTGTTGTTCTTTTGTTTTTGTTTTTGCATTCAGGTGATTTTTTCCCCCACTAACCTTCATTTTCTTCAGTCTTTTAAAACCCATATTCGTTGAAGAACAAATGGAATTCTCAGTCCTAAAAGATACTAATCCCAGAAATTAGCACCTGTATATGAAACCATGTCATTAATAAGGCAACTTTCAATCAGTCTAATGAATCTAATGATTACTTCGAAGCAAGTAATTCTCAACATGTGGCTTATGACCCCATTGAGGGCCAAACGAACTTTTCACGGTTCTCACATAAGACCGTCAGGAAACAGATATTACATTATGATTCATAACAGTAGCAAATTTACAGTTATGAAGTAGCAATGGAATAATTGTATGGTTGGGGTCAGCACAGCATGGGGAACTGTATTAAAGAGTCACAGCATTAAGGTTGAGAACCATTGCTCTAAAGTTGTTACTGGGACCTGGCTTCATGGCTGATGATTAACTTTCTTTGGCTGCAAGTTTGGTCACATTCCTTAGGGCAAGGAAGTAGCAGATGTGAAGGGAGCTGATAAAAATGAGATCTCGGTGTGCATTCTTCTTACAGGTAAGATAACAAAGACATCTGCTTCCAGATAATTCTGCTTTAAAAGTACAGAAACAACCAGACAACAGTAAACTGGAATCAGTGGAGCATAATGCGATTTCTGAGAAGGGATTCTTTGATGGGGTAATAATTAGTAACTTTAAAATAGACTGGTAGAAACACCTTGAGTATCAACTGAGTGATACATAGCTTAGTGACCTGGGACTCCTGTGGCCCTGTAGAGAGGTGAGCAGCAAGGAGTAGGAGAAACTAGACTTTTTTCCTCTCTTGGACTTAGAGTCTGTGCAAGACACCCGCCCTCCATAAGTTCCTCTTTTTCTCCATTGTTACTTTTCTACAAATGGCATCGGCCTCACCTGGAGCATTTCTTAGACATTTTGCTTCTCCACTTACAGTTAATGGTGACCCTATAAGTTGAATGTCCTTCATGCCCTGTCCTCTTCTGGTGAGTGCTGTGAGTCCTCGGCCAGGGTAGAGCATCCTCCATTACATGCCCCTTCCTTTACATCCACAACTCCAGCACATCCTCCCTTTTTATTTGGGTGTATTCCCTTTCATCTCTGAGGTTCTGATGCAAGCGTCTTCCCTCTTCTATGGGGGCTAATCCAGCGCTCTGTATATGCTTCTGTATGTACTTCTGGAATGCTTCTGTATTCTGTAGATACTCTGGAATGGATAGATGCACAGTAAGTACTATGATACACTCTATAATGTGCAATGGACTTCATATCTAATGGTAAAAGTAACACAGTTAAGATTATAGAAATACACAACTTCTTTTTAACCACGGCACCATGTGAAGGCTAGCACACTACCACAAGTAGTAGCAGTCTAACAGGGCACAAGAGAGAAAATAATAGACCCTTGCTTGCTGCTTTCCAGTGCCTGGGAGCCCCCTGCTGTCCAAAGAAACCCAAAGCTTTGCATTTCTCCCCAGGCTAGCGGAGCAGGGTTCAACGTTCAACAGGTAACCTTAAAAGACTTATTTTTACCATTTCTGGCACCAGATTGCTATGATCAGCTATTTTTATCATCCTCCCCGAAATCACCCAAGTCCCCCTTCTGGATCCCAGAGGTACCATCATGATCCAAAAGCACCGTGATTCAAGAGTGCACCCACACCGCGCCACCACTCTTTCTCAAACCGATCTTCAACAAGATCGCTATCAAGTTCTGAACTTCTGTTCTATGCCTAGTCTTGTACTAAGTTCTCCAAATGCATTCCGTGCCATTTGCCTTCAGCACTCTAAGAAGAGCTATTATGTTCATTTCAGTGCGAGGGAGAAGTGAACTTTACAATGGTTAAGCAACTGGCAAAGGCTGGAGTTGGGGCTTGAGCTAGGAACCCAGCTGCAAAGCCTTAACCCTTTGCTTACTTCCACATCATTTCTTTGGCGTCTAGCCGGAATCTTTTCCCTCACAATCCCTGCTACGGCGATTTGCCTCTTCATCACAGCTCTCCTGTAGTGTGCACCCCTCTCTTATGACCTCGTATGTCATCAGCAGGCCTTTATTAATAAGCCACTGTAACAGTGTCAAAGCAACTTGTGACTGTCTTGTCCACCTAAGTTGTCTTTTTTCGCACATACATATAGGACGTGTCGCGTTTCTTCATAGTGGTTCTCCAGACCTCTTATTATCGTTCAGGAGAGTATTCATCATAAAATACAGACGGATTAGCTGCAGCTCTGAGCTACGACGAATCTAAATGAAGATATGTTGACTTCCCATAAACTTTAGTTATGGTTTTGACTTCAAATCTCTCTTCATATGAAACGCAACTCTGCTCATCCACCTTGTCTCAGACTTAGAATGGAGTTCTTCTTAATTTGATGTTCACATTTTCCTCTAGCCCGTGTAATTTAATTTTATGATTGGCATCTTTTTAGATTAATTTTCACCACTTATTCTCAGGTATGTTAAAATTTACACGTAGCTTTATTATTTCCTGCCCTGAGTTAGTAGAATTTATTCTTAATTAATGAAACAGCCTGCCTAGCTAAATGATATTCATAGAATATTATAATAAAACTAGCAGAGAAATGAAATATACCAAGAGTAATTTTTAGGAAGTGAATCAAGATAAATTTTAATCATGGATAGCATTATTTTATATATTAACTTGGTCCTTAATAATACTATCTGATCCTTGTTACTAATAAGCTTGTCACTACAATGTCTCTTAATTAAAAAAAATTATTGCTCCTGGATTTAAAATTTTAAGCATTGTTACAAAGACAAAGTTTCATTTTATATTTCAAGAATCATAAATATCTCTTAAGAGGTACTTAATAACTAAAATAATTTGTGAAAATATCCTTGGCTGATAGCTTTTCTGTTCTAGTAGAAATGTTCCAAATCTGGGTGACAACTTTAAAACTCTGAAATAAAGCCTATCCATGATACTGGCATTTGAAGAAAGACCATAGTTCATTAATCAGCTTTATATCAAATGCACAGAGAGATGCTAGCATAGAGAAAGTTGCCCTGAGCCACTCTCTAACGCTGTGATGTAATGAGCCATAGCTTTTGTTTCTTGTTTTGTTTAACTAAAAAGGCCACATCTTAATTTGCAATAGAAAAACATAACTATCAAGCCAATCAGAATGTTCATATCAGCTAATACGTCATCTAAGAAGAAAATAATCCAGATAGGAAACGAAACCACTCTCTCAGCATCTGATCCACACAGTAGCGGCTTCCTACTGTGGGAGGACGTCCAGAAGCCTGTCAGGAGCACTCATCTCTTCTACTCTTGTGTGTCATACTAATAAAAAATACCGTCAACAAGTTTTTCTTGGTTTAGTTTATAACTTCTTGTCAACATCTACAATCTGCATTCCTGAAAAGTCTTGGCACAGATCAAAGTCTCCCATAAAATAAGGTATTAAAATTATTTAAATTAAATTAGTGTATTTCTACACAATAAATATTCCAAGAAATAAAAAAAGGGGGGATCTGTTTTCAAAGTAAACCAGATTCATATAATCCAAACCTGGTCATTATGTAACTCCCCTCACTGACCTCTTTTGTTCAGGGTACCTACCTTTCGGCAGTATCATTTGGTTAAGGCAATACTGATTTCACCACGTCTGTTACATCACCAGGGTTTTGGACTTGCTCTTACTGGCCTGAAACAGAGCCACTTGCATGTGTCTTGTTTTGTTTCAACATGCTTTTGCAACACTGCCTTATCATGAATGATCACATCCCTTGAGGGTATGGTTATTCATATCCTGTATCCACAAATTAAGAGTGGAGTGCATGTACATACACACACACACACACACACACACACACACACACACACACACACAATGACCAAAAGCAGGAGCTATGTTTAGATTCTTTAACAAGACTGAACTAGAATACATTTTTAAAATCTGGATTATTTATAGCTCTAAGACTTCATTACCTCTGCAAGAAAAGGTTTCCAAAAGCTCATTGGGAACTAACGCTAATGTGACAGAAGATTTCTCTCTGGTAAGAATTTACACTTCTTGATAAAATGCATAAGTGCTTTCTGATGAGGCTTAATGAGTTCAGGACTTGTTCCAGGGATCCACAATACCAATGGACTCTTACTATCTCTTAAGAAACCTTATATTCAGATCAGTGAGATAGCTCCATAGGTAAAGGTATTTGCCATCAATCCTGTTGACCTGAGCTGGGCTCTGGGACCTACATGGTAGAAGGAGGAGCTAAATCCCGCAAGATGGCCTCTAATCACCACACACATAGCATGCATAGTGCATGCACACACATGTAAATAAAAGCAATAAAGTTTTCAGTTGGGAAACAATGCTTTCTATATGTTGACAGAAATGAGCTGTCGTCTTTTTTTTTTTTTTTCAATGAAGTACCCTCAGGGGCAAAGAATATTTGAATTGGTATTCTAGAAGTCTTTCTCCAGCATCCTGTTCATGATTCTGTACTCTGAATATTTTTCCTTTTCACTCTCTCAAAACCTCCATCAGGTTTAGTACGCTGTATCTCATAAGGAATCTCCTAGGGAAGATAACAGAAGTAAGTCAATGGTGACAGTGCTGTGTGACGATTGCCATGTTAGAACGATGCCAGTATCCCATGAGGGTGGAAGCAGGCAAGGGCCAGCTTATCGCAAGAGAAACTGAAGTTCATGGGAGTTCTGTAACTACTTTATAGACTACTTTTCATTCAATGGTCTCGTTTAGTTCAATTATTAGTTTTGATACAGCCACCATTTTCTACCTTGTCATCTTAAAAGTAGTTTGTTTTATCCAAACTGCAGCTCCAACAAGTTTTTGTGGCAATTGACTGGGAATTTAATCACCATGCTAGCATCATTCTTAAGGAAAACATTACAAATTATAAATGAAATATTTCTGGACTCTCTTTGAATCACGTTCCATCAATAAATTGAGATTTCCTGGGAATCTGTATAGGACAATATAAAAGAATTAAAGTGGTTTTTAGGTATATTCATCTTGGCCTTGTTCTACAGTATAGTTCTCAGTAAGCCCGTTTCTGGTTGCTAAATTGGAGTTCCAAACAGGTATTTTGGAAGCAGAAACATAATGCTAGCATTAGTCACAGAAGTCAGATATTCAGTTACAAATCAATCCACTGGCACTGCTCTAACCTCTTTGACTTGATTAGAAAGCCATGCTATGCTGAAGTTGAGCGTGGGGGGTGGGGGAGGGGCCACACACAGGATAAGCAGAATCAATTTAATGACCTTTGCATCTGTCCTTGATACTGGTTATTATTCATTTGCTTCCTTACTTATTGCTAATGGTTTGGATATAGCCAAAAATTTCAGATGCCATGATTGACAAAATCAAAACTAAGAAGACATGATCCAAGACAGACCAAATATCTACAAATAATATATGAACTAAAGACAATTGGGAGAAACAGTTAAACAAATAAAATGTGATTTACTAGCACAGAGTATTTTCTTTTAGTTAGAGGGGTTTTAATAATAAGCTTAGAATAAATCAAAAGTAAGATATTACAGAAAAAATACGAACTCAACACTGTCTTTAAATGCAGTTTGTATTTAGTAAGCGCTTATATTTTGCTATGTTGGTTCCTCCAATGACACTATTACAGGCTTAAGATGGGAAGGGGTGGATGAATTTCCTTCTGGACAGGTTAGACCCAATCTAGAAAATATCTCCCCCATTTAAAATAAATGAGACCAGCTCTGTGTGTTGTGGATGCATGTTTGAGCTTGCAAGCCTTCAGTGAGTAAATTCCCCACAGAAAATGTTAACAATGTGCTTCTTATAGAAAGTTCTTAATAGAGAATATCATGTTTACCATTTGTCTTGAAGGTGAAGTTGTTTCTACAAGGGAAACTGATCTACGGCACATTGTCTGGATTCTGCCACCTAATAGGTGCTCTTGAAAAGGAGAGGGGGTCTGCCAGCCTGCCAGGTTAATAACTGGACCAACTGTCAGTGATGGGAGCCCATCTGTCATTCCTGTCTGAATCACCTCCCTGTTAAAATGCATTTACTGAATTCTATAAAGACAACTTAAAGTAAAACAGCATGAGTACCACCTAATTAAATCAATGAGCAAGCTGCAATCTTCATCAAAACCAAATTCAGACCAGCAGCAAAGAGTTTTCTCTGTTGGAGAAGAGGACCATCATTTAACCTTGAATTTAGAAATACTTTACAAAATGTAGTTTTGTGAACTATTAACAGATAAGAGCAAATTCCCAGATATTTCATGCTATTCAAAGTGAAGGATTCATTTGCCTCTGAGCTACACTCAGAAAACTTCACATAGTACAAGTTTCCTTGGCACAAATGAACTGAGAAAATTACATGAAAGTCAATTTGGTTTCCCACTTGGAAACTTTTGACTTCTGGGATGAGGAAAATTTCCTAAAACATAATGGATTCCACTACATGAATGCAGACACTAATAATCTATCTCGATGGAAACATGGGGAGTTATTGCTGACATCCTTCACCTCCACATTAAGAACCAAGGGTTCCTCACACTGTACTGTATGTCAGGAAGCAAACCACTTCTTCTCAATAGCCTATACTTTGAGCAAGTCATCAGAGTAATAATTGCAGTCTTGAGTGAGTTATAAAACGGCTCTAAAATGGCTAGGATTGCACAATTGAGAAGAGATACTTTCTTTTGAATCCATCTATGGCAGTGGTGCTCAACCTTCCTACTCCTGCGGTCCTTTAATACAGTTCCTCAAGTTGTGGTGACCCCCAACCACAAAATTATTTCTGTTGTCGCTTCCTAACTGTAATGTTGCTACTCTTATGAATTGTAATGTAAATATCTGATATGCGGGATATGTGATATGTGACCCCTGTTAAACCTCCAAAGGGGTCGTGACCCACAGGATGGGAACTGCTGATCTGTACTTAAAGCAGACAAGTGTTTATTCCCAAGAAAACTGACTAGAATTAGAAAGCCATGTAGAATGCAGCAAAGACCACTAGTAAAACTAAATCTCCAATGCCTGGGTAGGAATTTGCTGACAGTTAAGTCACGGTGTCAGATAGACCTCAAGTCTAAATATGAGTCTGCCAGTTACTAACACATTATACCTAAGTCTTCCCAGTTTTCAGTTTTTCCTCTCTATGAACTGAGATAAAATTGTGTCCACTTCAGAATGAACAATATGCTGTATTATAATATAAATCATATGCAATATTTTCTTTTACTTCTTTCTAGAAACAAAGTTCATGTTTACTTTCACTTACTACCTAACAAAGCAAATATTCAAATATAAACGTGAGTCTCTAGATTATTATTGGCAACAGTTACCAACACTAGTTCACTAATGAAAAGATAGTGTCCCGAGTGTGTGATGTGTGTATGTGCTGGTGTTTAAATCCGAGTACTTTCACACTCTAGGCCACATTCTCAGCCCTTCAGGGTTTCCCTGACGATGATCTTGGGTAACTTACAAAGCTTCTGGGCTGTCACTTTCCTTGTCTGGGTTTATTATTCTGACACTTTGGTTCACAAAGACCAAGTAGTTTGCTTCCTGAGACATCATGAGGAACCATTGATTTCTAAATTGGTTGTAGAGGATACCAGCAGTAACTCCCCATATTTCCATCAAGATATATGATCAGAGCCTGCCTTTATATAGTTGAATCCAGGAAATTAACTCATATAGTTTTCTTAATGAGTAAATGAATTGTCATGAAGAGAATGCTTAGGTAAGTGTCTGGCACTCTGAAATCACTATGTAAATGTGGTGAGCAGTAATATCAAGTTAGAAAAATTCAAGATCGAACACAAATTCATCTGCATGTCTGCGATGCATGACAAGAGAGATTACCCCAGTTTCATTGTCTAGGAAGGTTGTAGCTTGGAAGTATCTCCTGGAGGCGATGGAGCCTGGCCTTTCATTGTACAGTTTCTGAGATCAGTATGGTGATATGAGGAATAGCGTTCCCAGCCACCGCAAGCCAACTTTATGGTCAGAGTTCCCGCCAAAAAAAAAAAAAACCCCGAAGCCTCAACCAGCTTCCCCCTCCAACCTCCTGATTTCATCCAGGAGTGGAGACAGTCTCACCTTACTTCTCTGTGGCATTAGAATCACATCTGTCACCAAGCATCCCACAAGGCAAAAGCCTGGAAACAAGCTTCCTGTTTCCCTCCCTTTTCCACAATTAAGGGCCTGCTGTTGGATAAATTTGAAAACATCAAGTGTCCTCTCTTTTCTTTCTTCAAATAAAATTGTAACTAACCTCATCTCTTAGAATGATAGTAAGGGCCAGGTGGTGGTGGTGTAAATCCCAGCACTCGGGAGGCAGAGCCAGGTGGATCTCTGTGAGTTCGAGGCCAGCCTGGTCTACAGAGCTAGTCCAAGACAGGCTCCAAAGCTACAGAGAAACCCTGTCTCGAAAAAACAAACAAACAAACAAAAAATGATAGTAAGGGAAATAGAATTTTACATAATGGACTGGGTTATCCCCATCATATGGAACAACCCATGATGCTTTTCTGGAACTACCTGGATTAAAAATCTGAGAAAAAAATCTCATCTACCAAACTGTGCTAAGTAAAAGCATTGCAGTACTCACCCACCTGTGCTGAGTCAGTCAACCCTTTTGCTTGATTGCATCTCAACTTCCTCCCCATTTAGTGTGAGGACCATCACTGAGAGCCCCCTACAAGACATTTCTCTCCAGAAGCCCAAATGATCACATCTCAAATCTGACCACATTGGCAGTCGGCCTGATCTGCTTCAGTGACTTCTTACTGAATTTATCACATAAGTCCATTATTTAGCCTGGCAGTGGTGGCACATGCCTTTAGTCCCAGTACTTGGGCAGAAGCAGGTGGATCTCTGTGAGTTTGAGGCCAGTCTGGTCTACAGAGCAAGTTCCAGGACAGGCTCCAAAGCTTCACAGAGAAACCCTGTCTCGAAAAAACAACAACAAAATCCATTATTCTTGACCTTCTATACAAGACCTTCAAACATGTTAGTACTAGAAAAAGTAGGGAAGAAAATGAATTTTGGTTGGATGAGTTCAACAATCATTTGAAAATGTACAGACTTATCTGTATTAACATATGAGAGTCAAACATAAAAAAGTGTATCTTCTAGAGTCTTAATATGATCACTGGTCTCATTGTCATTATTATGCTCATCATTGTTACTGTTGTCAAAGTGAAAAATAATGTTTAAAATTTTCATAATTTCTGCAATGTAAATGGGTCCAATTTCCATTGTGGAGACATTGTTATATGCACTGGCAAAAAATAATCTGTTACCCTCACACTTCTTTGTATGAGAAATTTAGTCGGAAGAAAGGATTCTACCTACTCCACAAAAACCTGGGACCTCATCTGAAGTTTCACAAGTAGCTGACCATGAATGAGGGGTTGCTCCTCAATAATCCTGACTCTTGGCCACACCCACAGCTGCTGGAGCTCTTCAGTCACACCACTCCATAGAGTCTTACTACATAGATAGTGTGCATTTCTTTGCATAATGATCTCATAGTACCTTGGGCTTTATTTAGACACATTCCTAGAGGTCTAAAAGGACCCTGAAATGTTTGTTATGATCTTCTTTGGAATCATAGAATGTTTCAGGACATTACTTCTGCTGAACTTCTTGCGAGCTCAGATGCAAGGCAAAGAGAGAAGATTCCAAGTTTGGGTGATGGAATGCCAAACGCACACGCAGGAGATGGGGGAAGAAATGTGATGAGAAGGTGGAGCAGGGGCTAATGGAAGGAATTTGGAGTAAATATACTCAAAATACATTATATGAAATTCTCAAAAATTTAATAAAAAAATATTGCTTTAAAAAGAACAAGCAGCTCGGGCAGTGGTGGTATACACCATTAATCCCAGAACTCAGGAGGCAGGCAGATCTCTATGAGTTTGAGGCCAGCCTGATCTACAGAGTGAGTTCCAGGACAGTCAGCGCTACACACAGAAAAACTGTCTCAAAAAACTAAAAAAAAAAAAAAAAAAAAAAAAAAAAAGGCAGATTATGCTGACACTCCCTTCAGAAATCAGAATATGCATTTTTAAAATCTTTATGATTATCTTTTTTAAAAGAAAAGTAAAAATACTAACCCAGAGAGTGGCACTGTTAGTAGCAAGAATATTATTTTACAGTATAGTAGCTCCAAATATGATAGTATTAGGGGATTTGTCTTTGCCTTTCAAGATGCATTATACTAGCTTGAATGCTACAAAAATGTTTGACTATGGTAATACAAAATACATTTGTACGGCAAGCCAAGCAAGAGATCACTTAGGAAGTTTCCTCTTGAATAAGTGTGAACCTCTAGCAGAGAGCTCATCTGTGCCAGCCTTTCGGGTACCATTATTTGGTTGTTCCATGGGACCTCTGCCTCAGAGTTACTGCGTGTTGTGCTCTTGCTGCAGGGCGCTGCTCTTCTCAGTACCCACAGGCTCACCCTCTTGCCTTTCACAAGTCTTCACATAGACATCACCGTCTCAGGAAGGTCGTCCTGACTGACCCGCTCTACATCTCTACTCCCGCAACTTAGACAATTTTCCTCCATTGCTCTTAACCCCTTCAAGTGTACTCTTTCATTATTTGTTCCAGCAAGTATTCAGGAGACATGTACTGCGTTAGTTGACAAATTAAAAGTGGGGGTGCTGGTGACATTTATTTCACTGGAGTGGATGACATTTATTTTACTGCATCATGGGGACAGCTTCTCACTCCAGTGCATCGCTACTGCAGTGTGATGCTGGAACCAAGAATTTGAAACAGTACCTTCCTGACTTCAGCTTTCCGAAGGCTGCAGAAGGAGCCCAGCCCTTTCTTTGGTGGATAGGTTCTCAGTTGCTATACTAAGCATTTACCCAGGAGACACAACCTGTTCCATTTCTTCTCATGAACAACCATCGTCCTCTTAGGGCAGCCAAATGCTTCCAATCATCTCCACAACTGGGCCTTGACAAATACAGCATTGTACACTCACCTTACAAGAAAACTGGGCATCAGGAATGTTCAATGACAATGGCATATCAAACTCAACTTTCTATGATCCCAAAAGCAAAATTCTAACATATTATAGAAGAGGTAGGGGAATAACCACATGAAAAAGATGCACAGAAGCAAGGTGAGTGGGTAGCATCTCAGGGTTTCTGGGTCAACATCCTTCACATGTTCAGCCATCCTTTTGATCCCTGTGCACTTTGAGTTTTTATGGAGGTTTCATTACAAAAGCAGGTTGCCTGTATTATCGGTCCTCATATTCAGTATAACCTGCAGTCTCTCTTTTCTTTCTACGGATTAAGAGACAGAACTGAAAGCTCTGATCATTCTTTAATCTTTTGAAACCTGTCCTCACCCTAAGGCTACCTAGTGGCTTCTAGCTTCAATTCATTTCATTAGCATGCATCCAAATGCTCCTTACTCTGAAGATGGCAAGGACGTTAGGAGCCGTGTGTCAGAAAAGAACAAAATTCAAGTCTAGATTTCACAGTCTCACAGAACATTTCTGAAATCCTCCTCTGCCACCTTACTATCATTGTTTGTTTTTAATTTCCTCAACCTAAGAAATCTCTCTTTTTAAGCCCTCAAAAGCATGGAGTTTGGGAACTGATGAATAAATATGTGTATTACAGGCAGTGCTCTCTCTGGAATACTTTGCACCTGCAGCTGATGTAGTGATACATTGTTTGTAATCTAGGAAATAAAGCTTGCCTGAAGATCAGAGGACAGAGCTAGCCATAGAGTTAGCCATAGAGGTCAGGCAGTGGTGGCACACACCTAATTAATTCTAGCACGTGGGATCACACACATTTAATCCCAGCACTAGGAAGGTTGAGACAGGAAGTGATCTGGCTGCTAAGGTGTGATATGCTGTGGGATGTCTTTCTGTATGCTGTGAATATGTGTTGCTCTGATTGGATGACAAATAAAGCTGTTTGGCCAATGGTGAGGCAGAATAAGGGTAGGCGGGACATTCCAACTGGAGAGAGAGGAGGAGGAGAGGGGAGGAAGAAGAGACGCTGCAAGTCGCTGCCAGGAAAAGCAAGACGTGAAAGTAAGACACAAAGCCACGAAGCCACAAAGCCTCGTGGCAACCTATAGATAAACAGAAATGGGTTAAGTTATAAAAGCTAGCTAGAGAGAAGCTTGAGCCATAGGCCATCCAGTTTGTAAATAATATAAGCCTCTGTGTGTTTACTTGGGACTAAGCAGCTTCAGGATGCAAGTGAGAGAGATTTGTCCCAACCACAGGCCAGGCGGGACACAGGAAAACGTCTGACTGCCTCCCACAACGAAGGAAAATGGTGTTTCTCAACAGTCAAGTGTTCTGCATACTAGATCATATATAATGTTTAAGGAATTTTTGAGAAATGTCGCATTGAGAAATTCAAATTAAGTCTCAAAAACTAGGATGCTGCATTCTAAAATACCTACTGTCAGTTTGTGCTCATCTTTTAGCTGAGCTTGTTTTCCTTTTCAGAGCACTCAGCTGATAACCTGTGTGATTTGGGACAATCAGAGTCTCTGAATCAGTCTGTTGGTTTTCCACCTTTTGCACAATCTGTTAAAGCAGCTCAACTTCTTCTGTGTTTAGTGGGGTTTTGTGGATTTGTTTTCAGCTTTTTAAATTTAATCTTTTTTTTTTGAGAAAATACCACCTCAGAAAAAACGTCATAGGCAAAAAAAGAAATCTCCATTATTTAAATAACTTTATATATATACAACTGGCAGGCAATTTCCTTCTCTGAAGAAAGTAAAGAAAATTCTACTTTATAAACCTAGAAATATCAGAGGAGTCAGAAGATGAATGGAGCAATTACTGGCTAGTAATGTTCTAAAGTTAGCAATACAAAATTATCAAATAACGCTAGGTTCGTTCAATTTCGCTTTCATCACACTGAAGTTTTCTGCCTAAGGAATTTTTCCATTTTCAAATATTGATCCAAAACAACAGAGAAGGCATGACCAGCCCCAGTAAAGTTATAAATTGGATAATGAGAAATTGTCTAAACATTACTAAGAGTTTCTTCCTTTGTTCTCAATCAACATTAAATTGCTCTCTGATCAAATGGAAAGCAGACTAACAACACAGAGAATGCCTCCTTTTAAAAGGCAGCTTCATATCACTTGAGGTTCTTTTGGACTAAGGGGACTCTGAAAAAGAAAGAATAAAATCTTCACTAATAGTAATAGGGATTATATTTTAAAGGTATTTTATAGCACAAAACATTTACACAAAAAGTTATCCACAAATACGTTAGATGATAAGTATAAATAAATAGCATCATTCCCAGAAAGTACCAGGCAGGCTGGGGAAGAAGAATTTTGGTAAGTGTGTGAAGGTTGGAGACCGGCCCTTCTCTGTATGTGCAAAGTCAGGCATACATGAGGGAGAAATGGAGTCTCAAGAGCACTCACAGGAGAGTTCGGATTATATATTTTTAGACTAATCATTGAATTCCATAACCTGACACATTTCTGTACGTTTGATGGTTCAAAAACTACTTGTCAAATAGCTTGACACCTGATATCTACTGAATGCAGATCTAGAGTGCAGTTATTTTTTCTTTTTCTGGTCTAAATGGTAAAATGCTGTCTCAAATTAGGAGTCCTTTCCGCCAGCCATGAAGCAAAAAGCCAACACTCTAAGGATGACAGAGCTGAAAGATGCGAGGGCATACAAGACTTTCAAGTTATTAATGAGCCTCCTCCAGATAGCTTGTTGCATGAGATTATTAAATACCTTGATCCTTATTTCTGAAACTATTTGTGTCATTTATTCTTTAAAACCAAAAAAAAAACCAACCTAACTCGTATATACCTAAATGGAAGAGTTTATATTTTTCAAGGTCCTCCCTAATAGCCAGGCATGGTTTGAAAGATCCTTCACTTCATTACCCCCAGGGAAAAAGCCCTGGCTTGCTGACAGCTGCAATTCTTGACTTCACAGAACATTCGTCTTGCATAGGTAGTGTCAACTCATACTTGCCTGTATAGCACCTGCTTTGTTTATTGTTTGTAGACGTTCTCCGGGAGACAGCTTCTTACCTGGAGGAATATTTTGGTGTGCCCCTTCAGATAAACTCACCATACCTATTATTTAATGATTACTAATTACCTGGGTCAGACATTGTTAAACTCATGTACCCCCCCCCAAAAAATAACACTGCTATCCTGGGTTACACAAATAACCAATTCCAAATTTTTCCCTAAGGAGCCATCTTGTTTCTTCATTCTTCCTTCAAGTATTGTGACCATCTGTGCCAGTTACCTGTTTATTGCCCTTGCGCTGCCAGTCCACCTTGATCTTGCTTGGTGATGGAAGAGTCTGAAATAACAATATACATTTCCTTTCTCAGCAGCGGATGGGATGGGAGAGAGATGGATGTGGCAAAGAGGAAGAGACCAAGTTCTCTGTATGGTTTTGCTGAGGCAACTCTTGACAGCCAGCCAGCAGAACGTCCAGGGGTATTCATGCTCTTGGGAGTTTTGCTAGCCTCATCACAGGCTCCTGGACACCATAGAAGGGAACTTTGAGTTCCACCCACCTCTCACAGGAATTCCCAGCTAGTGCACTAGTACCCCGGCATCTTGCACCAGTCTCCACTTTCTTTTATCTGCAGCACCTGTTGACAGTAAGTAAACCATACACTGTTGCTGGGCTGCAAATCTCAAGGTTGGCCTCCTTCTCGATTTTCCTTCCCCCATGGCTAAGTAGGCTTAGGCATTCACCACATCTACTATTCTTGTACTCTGCAGTATTATCTTTACTTAATAATTAATCCCTTCTTATTATCAAATCATTACTTACTATTCAGTAGTGTGCTAGCTAGATTTATGTCAACTTGTCACAAACTACAGTCATCTGAGAGGAGGAAACTTCAATTGAGAAAATGCCTTCAGAAGACAGGGTTGTGAGCCAGCCTGTAGAACATTTTCTAAGTTAGTGATTGATGTGGGAGGGCCCAGCCCATTGTAAGCAATGCCATCCCTGGGCAACTGGTCCTGGGTACTATAAGAAAGCAGGCTGAGCAAGCCATAGGGAGCAAGCCTGTAAGCAGCATCCCTCCATGGCCTCTGCATCAGCTCCTGTCTCCAGTTCCTTCCCTGTTTGAGTTCCTGTCCTGATGTCCTTCAGTGATGAATAGAAATGTGGAAGTGTAAGTCAAATAAACCTTTTCCTCCCCAACTTGCTTTTAAGGTCATGGTGTTTGATTGTAGGAATAGAAACCCTAACTACACTGCTGTTAGGCTTTGAATCTGAAGGTCAGTCTCCTCCTAAGACAAGAGTTATCTTTGTTCAGTTAATTATTTGTTCCTTGTACTTCTTGTATTGAAAATAGATTCTTTTCTCATGCAATACATCCTGATTACAGTTTCTCCTCCCTCTCCTCCTCCCAGTTCCTCCCTGTCTCCCCTCCCATCTGATCCACTCCCTCTCTGTCTCTCATTAGAAATGAGCAGGCTTCTAAGAGATAACAACCAAACAAATAAGATAAGATAAAAACAAAAACCATCCCATTGAAGTTGAATAAAGCAAACCAACAGAAGGAAAAGAGCCTAAAGAAGGTACGAGAATCAAGACCTTCTTGTTCACACACTTAGGAATCCCATAAAAACACTAAACGGAAGCCATAATATAAACACAGAGGACCTTGTGCAGACCCATGCAGGCCCTGTTCTTACCACTTCAGTCTCCTTGAATTCATAAGAGCTTTCATTTAAGCCGGTGTGGTAGTGTGCCTGTAATCCTGGCTACACAGCGAGACCCTGCCTGAAACGATATTCCATTCTGATTGGTGGGGGATTTCTGCCTCCTAACTACACCCAGAGTGGCCCATCATCTTTAGGTAGTTCATAGGAATATTGCATATGGTATCTATATGTTGCATGCATGCCAGGAGCTGATTAAGTTCTGAAATGAGTTAGCCGATCAGTTATAATGTCGGACATTAAAAGGTCAAACTGCTAAGCCTGGTAACTCGTGCGTTTAATTTAACCAAAATGTATTATTTTGAAAGGGTCCAAGAATCATCGGACTTGGTAACATTGAATTTCCATTGTACTAACCTTCTTTAAGTCAATTAACATTTCGTAACCGTGATTCTATGGTAAAATTTTGAACATTTTCCCAGGGAATAGATTACACATCTAAAACTCTGATTGTTTGTAAGGTTTCCTGAGGCTATCTGTCAGTGTGAGAGTGCTTGCCCAAATTCAGTTCCCAGTACTATAAAACAAACCAAAGTAAAATATAAGTGAAACAATATTTCACTCAGGAATGGTGGCACGTGTCTGTGATCCCTACATTCAAGAGACTGAGGTAAGAAGACGGTTGTAAATTCAAGGTCAAAGTCAATCTACACAGTGAGATCAAGGCCAGTCTGACTACGTAGTAAAACTTGTCAAAAAACCAACAACAAACAAAAACGTTAAAACTTCAATGTTTAATACTTAGAAAATGCTTGAGTACTAAACTAAATGATTTCCTACAACTTAAACGTTTGAATTATTTTTCTTTTAGTTCTATGAGCAGCCAACCCAAATGCAGTCAAACTACATTTTAACATGCTTTTGACTTACACAACTGAGCACTGGAATATTTTGGATTGTTAAGCTTTGTGTTATTGTTTCTCAAGGATATCAAAAATATAACTGATAAGAAGTTAGGTTCCAGAATATATTAAAAACTAATGCAACTCAACAGTTCTAAAAATCCCAATTTAAAATGGGCACAGCAGGCTAGAATAATGTTAGGAGGCTGCTTTCCCAGGGAATTCGAGTTCCATTCCCAGAACTCCAGAGAATCCAATGCCCTCTTCCAGCCTCTTCAGGCACCCACATACAGAGACACATCCACATAAAATAAAAAGTAAATAAACAGTATCTTTAAAATGGACAAAGGGAGATAGATCTCTGTGAGTTCGAGGCCAGCGTGGTCTACAGATGCACCAGGTCACAGACAGCATGGGCTCTCGGTTCCTCCTGGCTCTCTTCCTTGTTCTCCTGGTGTTGGGATATGAGGTCCAAGGCTCCCAGCAGCTCCAGCAAGATGATCCAGGCAGCCCAGCTCTGCTGGACAAGATGCAGGAGTCCATCTCCGGTTACTGGACCTTTGCTAAGGCGGCTGCTGAAGACCTGTACCAGAAAACATACCTGACCAGTGTGGATGAAAAACTCAGGGACATGTACAGCAAAAGCTCGGCAGCCATGAGCACTTACATGGGCATTTTTACGGACCAGCTCCTTACTCTCCTAAAGGGCGAGTAATGTCACGCAAACCCCATGTTAGGGGACTGGAGAAGCGGGCACTTGACCTCGTTGCTCTCATCACTTGACCAGGATGGTCCTACATTCCCCTGTCCCAGCAGCTCTCATCTTCCTGTTCCCAACTCCAGACTGAATTCTTTCAGTGAAAGAATAAATCAATCCCAGTTCATTGAAAAAAATAAATAAATAAATAAATAAATAAATAAAATAAAATAAAATAAAATGGACAAAGGACTTGAAGAGGCAACGCTTTCTTAAAAGCTACACAATGAACAACTTACGCAGAAAAAGACCAAAGTCATTTAGTAACTACAGAGATAAATATTAAAATCATAATGAGATAATTTCCTATCTACTTACATGAATATACTAAAAAGTGAAAAATAACAAATGTTGGTGGAGATCTAAAAAAAAAAAAAAAAAAAAAAACCTAGATTGCTGCTACACTGCTGTGAATGTCAAATGTTCAGCTGCTGTGGAAGAGTTTGGCTGTTTCACAGTAAATTAGGCATAGAATTATCGTGACTCAACGGTTGTACTCCTAGGCAGACATCCCCCAAAAACTGAAAACAAGCACTCCAACCAAAACTTGTGCATCTGGACAGGATGGGAGAGCTGGCCTGGTGGTGTGGGTGCAGCAGAGCTGGAGGGTTGACCAACTCAGCTACCACCCAGGCCCAGATCTAGGGATTTGTGCTGGCCCACCCCAACACCTAACCCATTTATGAGTTGCTGGAGCACAGGAAGGGGCTGGTCCTGTAGAATCAAAGCTGCAGGATCTCCATGACCCAGGGCAACAGCAGGATGCCTGAGAGTCCTGGGGAGGGTCCAGTATCAATGGTGTAGCAGAAGCCAGAGGCCTCGAAGCAGACCCATGACTCATCTCAATGAACATTTGCCAAGTAAAGTCAGTTGGACAAAAGGCTGTGTGACACACCATGACACATTGAAGCTTCCATGGCAAGAATTTTATTTTATTTGTTCTGTTTTCTTTTGGGGGGAGGTGACAAGGGTGGAGGGCAAACATGGAAGGGCTGGGAAATGAATGGGATTGGGGTGCATGATGTGACATTCACAAAGGATCAATAAAAAAATTATGGGGGGGGGGGGGACTTGTGCAAGTATTCACCACATAAACACCAGAAAGTGAAAACACCTGAATGGCCAGCTAAACAACATAAACAAAATGTGGTAGACCTATACAGTGAAGGACTGTTTTGCCATGAAAAGAAATTAAGTGCAGATGCATGCTTTAATGGGGATGAAACTGGAAAACACGGTGCTAATTTGAAGAGCCAGGTGCAAAAACCAAACATACTGTGTGGTTATTTTTATACGACCTGTTAGTTTCTATGACAAAATGCTTGAGAAATCAACTTAAAGAAGGAAAGTTGGGGGTCTTGGGCGGGAGAGGGGCTCATTCTTTCAGAGAGTTTAGTCCATGCTCACCTATGCTGACTGGTTCTAGGCCTGTAGCATCATAGGAGTATGCAGAAGGGGAAAGCTGCCTCACAGAGGCTAGGAAGAAAGAGAGAAAGGAAGAGGGAAAAGGATATGAATGGAGAGAGAGAGAGAGAGAGAGAGAGAGAGAGAGAGAGAGAGAGAGACAGATTTATAACAATGGCCCTCTTCCCTGGTCTTTTAAGCTATGAATACATTAATGTATTATTCATTAACAAGGTCAGCGCTCACGATCCAATCTTCCAAAAGCCTTAGTGACTAGCACTGCTCCGGGGACCAACCTTTAACACATAAGCTTCTGAGCCGCTGTTGACGTCAGCGTCTGGAATGATCCCACAAACTCCTGTTTCAGATACTTGCTCTCAAGCTGGTGGTGCCATGCTGAGAACCCCTGAAACCTTTGGATGGCAGAGTCTGGCTGGTAGAAGCCGGTCATTGAGGAGGGGCTTTGAAAACAATCCCTGGCCTTTGGCTATTTCAGCATTCTTTATCTCATGAAGTAAACAGCTGCCCCAGGTCAGACACTCCCTCCTCCACCCGCTCCTCCACCATGACATCTGGCCCAAGAGCCTGGGGCCAGGCAGCTGTCTGGCCCAAGAGCCTGAGGCCAAGCAGCTATGGGCTGAAATCTCTGAAAATATGAGCGGAAAACAAGTCTTTTTCTCTTAAGTCTTCCTCTCTTTCTGTCATGTGTTTTTGACACCACAGTGCAAAGGTCATTAATTAAAAAAAAATTTAATCCAAACAATACCATCTGAAGTACACAGACGAGGCGAGTCCATGGCTAATTAATTTCTAGAGGTTACAGAAAGGGGGAATAAGGAGGGATTTGCTAAGGGGCAGAGGGTCCCTTGGGAGATAATAAAATTAACCTGAAACTAGACAATAGTGACTGTTGCAAAACTTTGTAAGTGTAGTAAATGGCATTCAGTTATATAATTTTATGTAACCAGTGTGATTAATTATTACATGTAATGTATCACAATAAAAAGATTGTTTAAAATACTGAAGATAGCCAAGTGGTGGTGGCTCATGCCTTTAATCCCAGCACTCAGGAGGCAGAGGCAGGAGGATCTCTGTGAGTTCAAGGCAAACCTGGGTTACAGAGTGAGTTCCAGGACAAGCTCCAAAGCTACACAGAGAAATCCTGTCTCGAAAAGCCAGAAAAAAAAAGCACGGAAGATAGTGTCATTTTATGGTAATTATTAAAAGACGCCTCATGAATAAATGCATGATTACCAAAGGCATAAAAGGTGTTCAAGTTCCCCTCAAGATGAACAAATGAAGACTGCCATTGAATTTCTCAGCTCCCTAACTGCTGACAATCTGACCCACATTATCCACTAACACTCACTTGCTAATCAATGAATGAACAATGGCATTCAGACATTGCAAAACACAGGAGAACTTGTCTTAACTGATAGATTTCTTCAAACATCCATTAGATTCCACCACAGATGGTCTTCTGATATTGAGAAAATAGACAGGGCTCATCATATATTAATATATGCTAACAAAAGGATGTATGTATAAGTGATAAATCCTATTCTCAGTTCCTACATTGTTAGTGAACATTAGAGGCGAGCATCTCATGGAATTGGATGGTTCCAAATGATTTGGAGTGAATGCTTTCATTCTACTACTTAAAATTCTATCATTGGTTGAACTAACATCTTAACATAAGCGAGTTTAATTAATTCCAGATGAGAAGTACATACTGTATGAGTATAGGAAATAAGTGAAGTCCTAAGTCAATGTGTATTGTTGACATGAACACAGCCCTGTCAAGGACCCAGCTAAGGCAAAAACTGAAGTGCTAAGTCTCACTCAGCAAGGACCCGTGGACTTTGGGGACAGCACAGAACACTGCTGGGGCTGCGCAGCCTACACACTATTTTCTCTCTCATGATATTGATGATTCTCTTGGTGGTTTTAGAGTCATTTTGTCAATCATGCATAGGACAGATATGATTATTCCTGGAAACCCCATTTTTTTTTTCTCGAATATCTTCCCCTAAAATTCTGTGGGAGCTGATGCTTCTCAGGTTTCTTGTCTGGGGATTCCAGCTGTCACTTCAGACCCTAGGAGCTGTTCTAATTCAGTGCTGACAGGATCAGAGGCAGATCATCCCTATTTCTATAAATATGTTTTGAACTGGATTGTTGTTCTTGAAAATGTGTGCCTATGTCAATATGTTTTGTAAAGACAGGACTATATTTGATTATGATCTTTTACTATAAATTTTATCCTTAAACTACCTTTTTTTAAAAATCAAAATCTGGATGGACATTACATTAATAGTATTGTTTCCATCACTTTGAGTCAATCTTCTGCTTAGCCCAAAATCTTTAGAGGCATTTCACTTTATGAAGTTTTCTTCAGTCAACAAATACTTTATACTTTAATTTTTTTCATTTAATCTAAAACATTCAAAGTTCTGGTGAAACATAATAGGCATTGTGATATTCCTGAAAATCTCCTTTTGCTATATCTTCTTAATCTAAGCGTCTTACTTACTTTGACACAAAGTTCTGTTTCAAAAGTGGATCAATTCAGAGGAACAACTCTGCAAAATTGTGTGCAATATTAGACTAAAATCTATTGTGTTTTATCATCCCCTTAACGTTTTTCCTCTCACAAATACGTTGTGTGTCATTGTGAAACAGACAAGCATAAGACAGTTGCAGCCTGGCGATGGTGGCACATGCCTTTAATCCCAGCACTCAGGAGGCAGAGGCAAGCGGATCTTTGTGAGTTCGAGGCCAGCTTGGTCCACAGAGCGAGATCCAGAAAAGGCGCAAAGCTACAAAGAGAAACCCTGTCTCAAAAAAATAAAAAAACCCAACAACAACAAAAAAACAGTTGCAGCATCCAGTTTCTCAGATAGTTATTATATCAAATCATACCAGTCATTACTGAGTAGTCAGAAATGAAAAATAGATTATTTTCAAATGAAAGGTGAAATCTGTCCAGCCAATGGTTTGTTAAACAAATTCCCTAAAGTTGACAGATGTGCCTTCATCAGGTAAGTGTTTCCAAATAGAAGTGATACTATCAGCAGCTAACTCAGGCAGTAAAAAATTTAATTGGCATTTGAGAACCAAGAAATGATTGAGTGTATTGAGTCAGAGCATGTGTTC
>CABHPP010096645.1:0-33581 GCA_902168425.1 Peromyscus attwateri | reverse complement strand
AAGTGGCCCCGTGGGAAGGGGAAGACAGGGACACAGACTGGAGCTGGTTGCTATGCCTGAGGAGAGCAATTCCTTCCAATTCCTGCTGATTCTCTGGAGCTCTGGGGAAATCAGATGGAGTTCTGGGGGAAAAAAAAAAGTTTGCCTGGAGATGACATTGGTGGCAGCTCCGAGGGACAGCACGTGGGAGCCTGTGGTGACTCACGGCTGACTGCTTCCCGTCACACCCACCCCAGTGGAACAGCCCTGGCTGGGCCTAGGAACCCTCGGCCCCCAACATCCCTCCACCAGCATCAGAGAGATTTCAGCTTCCAGACTCGCCGAGGGTCATGTTTGCGTCCGTACTCCCACCCAGGTCACCGTAGACGTCCTTGCTGGTGACTTAGCCACACAGCCCCTTCCTTGTTCCACATAAGATTCCACTCAGCTTACACCCTGAATTTTCTAACTAGTTCTAGGGATTTCCATAGAAACAGGGAGTGGGGGGAAGGGCAGGGTCCGTGAGAAAAGCCAGGGGAAGATGTGGAGCTATTGTGTGCCGACCACAATAGAGAATCAACCCACAACATCTAAAATACTCAAAATCTGTCACCAGGTAGCTGGAAACCAGCGCTGACCAATTTTCCGATTGTGTATTTTTACGTGATGGAGTCTGGGCTGGAAAACAAGAAGTTCTCTCCTGCAGGGCAGCGGCATTTGAGGGTCACTGTGCTCTGAGGTCTGTGCAGCTGGTAGTTTTTGCCGTGAGCAGAGGCGCTCTGGCTTGCTGCCCGGCATTGGGATCTTCCACAGTGGCTTCCTGTTCTTCTCCTGTGTCCCCAGTGTCTGCCGCTCATGCTCAGGTGCCACTTGGTACATTTTCCTGTGCTGGGCGGAGGCGGACACACCCTTGTGGTCTCACAATATAAAGGTCTTTAATTCACCGAAAAGAAAGTCGCCTCCCTTCCTGCCCCAGATTCACATCAGTGTGGTGTATGTGAGTGTGTGCGCGCACACACACAGTTTTTCTTTTCTTTCTTCTTTTAAAAAGTTGTTTTTTTAAGCCAAGGAGATGGCTCAGTAGGTAAAGTTCTTGCTGTGTAAGCTGGAGCCACAGTGCAGACCCGTTGTCTCTTCCCTGAGTGGGTAGGACACGGTTGGCTGTGTCTCCATGTTTCTTCTCTTCCAAGGAGGGTCTCCAGGTGTCTGTGAGGTAAAGTGAGCAGCCTTACCTCAGACCCCTCTGTTTCCTGTCAACGTCTCCCCTCCTCCCAGGGTCTCTCTGCTCAGGTGTGATGGACCAGCCTCCACTTTTACGACCCAGGGTACTCTTGAGTAGGAAGAAGTGAGAACTATTAGCTAGAAAGAGATACGCAGTTGATGAGAGGAAAGACAGAAACATAGGCTAGCCTTGGGAGGGCCTGGGTCAAAGCCCACCAACCCTGAACCTTATTCCAAAGGGCTTTTTATCACAGTGCCAAGGGGAGGGGCAAAGACCTCCCCCTTGCGAGTTACAGCCAAGTGTAGACCCTTCCAAACACCTGGTACTCAGGCCCGTGGTCCAATCATCCTCTTTGTGCAGACCTGCTGGGCAAAGCCACTGGGAAACCCAAATGGGCTCCAACACTCAGGACTCTACCTTGACCACTCATCATTTCTTTTCCTTGAAGGGCATGGAGACTCGAGGAAGAGCCTAGATATGGCTTCGGGCTTGAAGGGATCCAAGAAAGGCTGGATTAAGTAGAAAAGTATTCTCTGTTTAAACGTGGGGCTCACTCACATGTGAATAGGAGGGAAAAATGGTTTCATTCAAATCCAAGCACAAATGGCATGTTCTTGACATGCTCAGCTTAGAAACACTTGCCAGAGAGTTGGTATCCGTTCTGCTTTATCACCTTCTTCCCAGAGATGGGAAGTGAGGAGGCTGGAGCAGAGGCCCTTGGCAGCCAGGTGCAGACCTGCCTTTGTGCAGACTTCCACTCTCTGGCATGACGGCCCAGGGTGTAACTGTGACAAGTGTGGACACTTGTCCTCCAAACCAAGGAGTTTCTCCTATAAGGGCTCATCAACTGAACACCAGTATAAATAAAACTATACTAGTTTGGGGGCTAAAACTAAATATGGGTTATGTTAGACAAAGGTATATAGTGATAGAGAACAGAGCCAAGGAGGGGTGTGACTCTGGGGGGGGGGCGTGTGAGGGAGTTCCACAGGTGATAGGAGTTGTTTTGTGAGCCGTGGAGCTGTTCCTGGCCTGTGGGCTAACTGAAGAGTGTGGTGGGCATCTAAAATGTACCCTGAAATCCTTAGAGCTGCCTACCAAAAATCAAAGTCATCATTTATTAATAATTGTAAAGCTAATGTAAAGTAGATGCTGATCAAGAAAGTTAATTTATGGCATTTATGGTATTTATAGTATCACTACAAGCCTGGGTTCACAGTTTATTCTCAAAAGTTTATACTGTGAATGTAACAGATGAGTTGCCAGATAAAAATATTTTGACTTGTAAGCATAATGTAAAATACTCTATCTATCTATCTATCTATCTATCTATCTATCTATCTATCTATCTATCTAGTCAGTGTGTGGATCGTAGGTGAATAGGTGTGTATGCATAGATGCACCTAGCACATTTACTGCATCGATTGAGTGCATTAGTGATGAATTCAGAGTCACTAGAATTCATCAGTGTTTCATGAAGGAAGGAAAGCAAGGCCCTTGCCCCTGGAGTGGTTTAATCAAGAGAGAGCCCACGTTTGAATTTTCTGTTTCTCTCCCTGTCTTCTGTCTCTGGTCTGTGTAGAATTTGTCTGTTGTATGAGTCTGAGTCTGCGCCTGCCTGAAGGCTGTCTTGTCTGTCCCTGTCTCTGTGCCCCTCACAAAAGGCTCTTGCTCTGTTTTTTATTGAACAGCGCAGAAAGCATCCCATGGGAAAGGAACGAGGGGCAGTTTACAGACATCTTTAACAGTGTTTTACAAGGGAGGAAGCTTTGCCTAGTGCACATGAACCCTACTGACCTAGATAACAAACAAACAAATGCTATCAGATAATTATCTGTGTGCCGCTTCCAGCCTTTGTGGTGGAATTTATTGCATAAGGTTGCTTTCAACCTATTTGCTGTTTCCAGCATTTATTACCATAACACACGTACACACACACATTGCCCTCTGGGTCAGGGACATGAAGAGTACATATCTTAAGATTAAAGCTATGTATTAACTTGGGTTGTAAAAGCTGATTACATGGGAAACACAAGGCAAGTAAGGACAGTTACACTGTCCTCTTAAAAGCACATTAAACAAACAGGCTCAGTACACAGTACATATCCATGTTGAGTCTTAAGTAACCTCAAGATGTATTATTAACTAAGCTATGAGGTCTGTGAGGTCTAGGAAGTTCCAGTCTCTCAGAATGCAAGAGATATTTTCATAATAACGCATTGCCACAGTTTACTCCTCGTGTGGTTGAACTTAAAGATTCTTGAGAGGCACCTAATTCAAGAATGCATGAAAGGTGATAAAATGAGGTCTATATTCTGGTGGTGTCTTTGACACAGATAGAGTGCTTTGTCCTTAGATAGACAGTATGTATTTGAGACACACATATTTATGAAGCCTTTATCATGGGAAGCTTTGACACAGTGACGTATTAGACAGAATGAAGGATGGGACAAGTGTGATTCTCAGGACAGAGTGCAAACTGAACTTGCCGATCAGTGATCAGAATCACTAAGAAGCTGAAGGTGTTAGCAGCAGACCAGACCCTGAAACCCAGCTGGGCTCTGCTAAGCCTGGGACCCTCGAGGCCGGGCTGTGGCCAGGCATCCGGTCTGCTGAGACCCGAACACCAAGGCCCTAATGCTCTGTTCAGCCCCAATGAATGTGGCTCTGAATCGGCTCTTTCCCTGGCTGGCCCTGAGATGTTTGATGTGGTGAATATGTGATATGGAGGGTGAGAAAGGGACAGGAGGACACCATGCTGGTTTGCAGCGTGGGTTTGGAGTGTAGTTCTGAGTGCAGATCCCTCTTGCCTCTGTGTGACCTTGGGTGGTTTCCAAGTCAGCTTGGAACCCAAGGCGGCTGAGGGTCTGTTCTCAACACTCACGTACTTCTGGGGTCTAGAGATACAGTATTTGCAAATCACCCTCCTGTGCCCTGCAAGCCTTCTGTAAGTGGTGGAGCTGGCCTGGCTGTTGGGGGTTGGCTGGTAAGAACTGACTTTGCACACACAGGCAGCAGGGTGCTCATCACCTCCTGACTCAAGTTTATGGAGAGAGCCAATTCTGGCCCTTTCTAAATGTTTTAACTTCAGGGAACTCCTTAGGGAACTCTATGGTGTTGGATACCTCAGATATTAGAAGTTTGATTCTGATTAAATTTTGTATCTGGGTATTTCTTACTAATAATGATGACATTTAAAATGAGGGGACCTAGGGTGCAGCTCCATTGATAGAGTTGCTTTCCTAGCATGCATGAAGCCTTGAGTTTGATACCCAGAACTGTATAATGCAGCATGGTGGTGCATGTTACAATCTTCGCAATCCTGAGGTACAGGCAAGGGGACCACGAGTTCAAGGTCAGCCTCAGCTACTTAGGAGTTTGAAGAAAATCTGAAATACATGAAATTCCCTTGTCTGTCTGTCTGTCTGTCTGTCTCTCACACAAAATGTTGCTCAGATTTTGAGACATTCTATAATTCAGTGGTGTTTTTCTAAAGAGTCAAATTCATCAAAGACAGACTGAGGTCTGTGGGCAGGTGAAGGCTAGAACACTCGAGGAGTTCAGGGACCTGGGCTGGACCAGCATGAGAACAATGACCACAAGCTGGTGGTGTTTGGATGTGACAGGACAGTTCTGTGTCATCCTGAGCATCGCAATATACAGTTCTGTGAGGAAAGACACCAGTCTCCCGGAAGGCAGATGAAAAGCATTCTGTTACATGTCAGATTATTTCAAAATAGCAGTTAGCAAAGGAATAACTCCCAAATGCTTGAAGCTATTTTTTTTTTTAATTCTAGATCCTCCTCAACTTAAAAAAAAAAAAACAAGAAAAGCAAAACTAAAATTTGTTTTGGTGCCTCCCAAGCAGGAAGTGATTCTTGTCTTTCCTTCACATTTTCAGACAAAGTTTACATGGGGCCAGGGCAGTTGTACCAGGATTTGCAGAACCTACTGTATGACCTGAACGTTGTTGGCCAGATCTCGCAGCTAATAGGAAACCTCCGCGGGAGTTATCAGGTAACGTGGCCTCCTGGATGGGAGGGATGCTGTGTGGCTTCCAGATCTGTGAGCGTGGGTTTGTCTCTCGGTTCTCCAGAATCGAGCGTTTGGATGTCTCTAAGAACTCGGTCCAGTGCTGCTTTCTATTGTTCGGAGCAGCATAGCTTTCCTTCATGCTGTAGTACTTATGCCTCAGTTATATCTCTGCATGATCAACCCCAACGGATTCGCTTTGTAATTGGACGTGAATATGATTGAGTCTCCCGGGGGGTCTTCATCATGTTAGAACTTTGCTTTTTCCCTTCTCCTAAAAGTGTGTGTAAGCAAAGTGTGCTGGCTCATGCTTATAAACACCACCCTTGGGAGGATGAAACAGGAGGATTGCCATGAGTTTAATACCAGCCTGGACTACCTAGGGAGTTCTAGGTCATCCTAGGGTAGAGTGAGACCTTGTCACACAACAAGGCAAAATGTAATAAAACCTAACAAACATGTGCATCTCTTCTGTAGAATTTAAACCAGGCAGTAGCCCATGATTGGACATCAGGCTTACAACGACTGATCCTGAAGAAAGAAGAGGAAATCAGAGCCGCTGACCGCTGCAGGATTCAGTTACAGCTCCCAGGGAAGCAAGACAAGTCAGTGATTCAAAACAAAAGTTGAACGTTTCTCTGTCATACATGCTTTCTGGCTTGGTGATTGCGTCACATGGCGAACTGTGCATAGTCATTGTATGTGCTAGGGTGCAGTCTGTAAAGGGAACGCTTCTCTTCTCTGGCAGGTCAGGGCGGCCCACTTTCTTTACCGCTGTGTTCAATACGTTTACCCCTGCCATCAAGGAGTCCTGGGTCAGCAGCCTGCAGATGGCCAAGCTGGCACTTGGTAAGACACAGGATTTACGCTAACTGGGCATGCTCCGTTAAGAAATATATGTTTCAGAGTCATCAGAGAGGTCATATAATGATGCATACACCTGGGAGGATAAAACCGGGGTGGAGAGAGAACTTCCTGTGGCTTGGAAGCATAGCTTTAATTGGAAAAATTAAGTTAAACAAGAACATTCCAATTGCTTCTGTTGTGATAAGACATTCTTGTATATTATGTCTGTTGAGCACATCGGCGGGCCCCTGAGGCTATAGCCCTGGTCCAGAGCCTGAAACCCTGGCATGGGTCAGCTTTCAAGCAGCAGGAAGCACACACATCATCTCAGCCTCTGCGCTAACCCTCCTGTGACAGGGAGTCCAGTGTATTAACACCTTGTCACTCAGGACCCCCAGCACTAAGAAGAAGTCACATGGTTTTACCGTGGCTAGAAGCGGCTTTATAACTGTTTTCTGGTTTTTCTATTTAGCCTATGTAGGTAGGTAGGGAGATAGATGCATAGATGATAGGTTGGTAGATGGTAAATGATAAGTAGGTTGGCAAATCGATAGATAGTAGGTAGTAAGTAGATAGATGATAGGTGGGTAGATGGTATATGATAGAGAGGTAGATTGATAGACAATAGGTAATTAGGTAGACAGATGGAGATTGATGGTAGGTAGATGGGTATACAGACTGAGAGATGAGAGGGAGGGAGGGCGGCAGATCCATCTCTGTATAGTTTGTATAGAATTTATATACACGGATTTCTTACTCAGCTTGCTGGGTAGGCATATATGTGACATGTAAGTAAGTGCTGGTGTGCGTATAGGTGTGGATGTCTGTGTATGTGATTAATTACCTACCTGTATGTGGGTAGGTGTGTGCATAGGTGTGGATGTCTGTGTATGTGATTGATTACCTACCTCTATGTGGGTAGGTGTGTGCACCCATTTGTGAAATCCTCTTCTAAGTGCAGAAGGTCTGAACTGTCACCTAAGCACGAAACAGAGGTAGGCTGTTGCTGGCGCCTTAGAAAGCAATGGTTAGTGAAAAGAAAAAAAAGACTTTTATTGTGAAAGGGAGCCTCCCTGACCTGGCTGAGGACAGGGACATAGCTCCTTGTCCTCTCCTGGGTGATTCACTGGGTTGTGACTCCATAATCAAGGAGATGACCCCTTGTGAAATAACATGGCGTTAAGCTCCCTTTTGTTTTCACTCAAAACTAAGATGGCCGCTATCTTTAGGAGCAAATTATGTCTTCACGTTTAAGAATTTTTCACTGACCAGCTCAGCTGCTTGAAGGATCCAGGCCTGTCGGGTGGACCCAGCCCGGGATACTGTTCAGGAGCGGATCCGAGTGTGAGGCCCCATGACACGGTGCAGATTAGGCTGCCGCGGTGAGGGTTCACCTCCCCACAACCTCCAGTTTGGGAAAGGCAGTGTTGCTTCCCAGGACAAAATCGTTTTTTTTTTTTTTGCTCACGCTCCTTGGAGTGTTGGGTACAGCTGTTGGGACACGAGGAGGCGCTCACACTCACCCCAGCAGCTCAGCTCTGCTCTCTCTGAATGTGCCCACAGAGGAGGAGAACCACATGGGCTGGTTCTGTGTGGACGACGACGGCAACCTAGCCAAGAAGGAGACGCACCCTCTCCTGGTGGGACACATGCCTGTGATGGTGGCCAGGCAGCCCGAGTTCAAGGTGAGGGCCCCAGGCGATACCTGCGTTAGCAGAGGATTTACCTGGGGAGCGCTGGTGTAGGATCCTGCTACTGTGACTGGAGAGGAAACGTATTGCCAGTAGTGGAGATGCTGTTGCTGGGAGCCCACCCACCGGTGAGGCTCAGCCGCCGCCTGTGTGGCCTGCTGCCGGCTAGGGTTATTGCGGGTCACGTGCCCACTGTGCTCCAGCACCTGCCTCTTCTTCTGTGGTGCTCCAGCGTGGTCAACGGCCCCTTTCTGTAGAGGGTCGGGGCTCTAAAGCCTTTGTCTGCTGACGTGGTGTGGTCCTCCGCCAAAGTGCCCCGAGTGTCTTGTGGACACCCACAGGGTCCTCAGCTCAGGCCCCGAGGCCCAACGCCACTGACAAGGTACTACACCTTTCTTTAAGAAATAACGTGACACTGTCAGCTCTCTCTTATTCCTGGACTCTGACCCACTTGATGGGGACGGCCTTGTCCATGCCTCAGGTGAGGCACGCTTTTAGAAGCCTCGGAACTCCGGCCCTGCAGAACCACACAGCACGTGTGTCAGGAAGGCCGGTGGACACACCATCAGGTGTCCTGATCCTGGCTTAGTCCTCCTGGCCGATTTGGCGTGCCCAGCTGGCTTTTGGCATAGTTGAAGGGTTCTAAAGACAACAACACAAAAGACCAAACCTCCTTGGGAATTCATGTCTGCGAAATAAACTTGTGAGACTCACACAGTTGGCTGTAGTGTGCAAGGGCTCAGGCCCACACTTCAGCCGACGATGGAAAACATTTTGAACCCACAGTGTTGTGTTCCTTTGTAGATCGAATGCGCAGCTTATAACCCTGAGCCTTACCTAAGCAACGAAAGCCAGCCAGCTTTGCCCTCCTCAGCACGTGGCTTCCTGTGGGTAAGGCTCTTTGCTTGTCTTTAGGGCAGGTTGACAAAGAACTGTCAGGGGAGTTCACCAGAGAGCACCAGGTTAGGTTTCCAAACAGAACCCTTCCTCTGAGGTGTAGACTTAGGAATTAAAATGTTGGCTTTTATTCTTTTTCATCTAAGACTTACAGTTGAGTAAGGACCCAAGACAAAGAACGTAAATGCTGTGAGGATAACTTTGGCAGGTCCTCCACTCTAGTGTTCCTCCACGTTGACTTCCCTCCTCTTCGAAAACATTGCTGGCTTTTCACACTGCTGTCTTAGTTAAAATGAGTTTGTTCTGCACGAAGTCTAGGCTGTCAGCAGTCCTCAGTGGCAGTAACCCAGGAACTTCCCTGGGCCTGGGTCCCCGGCTTCCTGCTTCTCCCCTTGCCCCTCTCAGTATGCATCGCTCTAAGTTGACGTCTCTGTTGCAGCCAATGTGCTCAGAATGGGGGAGCGTGGCTGGCTGGTGTTTCAGCACCTAGGGACCAGCAGAGATGCTAAACTCCTTCTGGGTAGTGATTTCCTGCTGAGCAGATTTGTAGCTGCTGATGCACGGTATTTCTTTCTGTCTCTGTCTCTCTCTGTCTATTTCTCTGTCTCTGTCTCTCTCTGTCTATCTCTGTCTCTCTCTCTACCAGGGACTTGATGATTTGGCCTCCTTCCAACAGGGTCAGAGGGGGTTGCTTACTTGTCGCACGGAACCCATGCAGGAGAGGCAGGGAGGTGTGACCACATGCTGCAGGCTGGAGGGAGGAGAGAGGATCCACTGTACTGGGAACCGGCAGGCTGTCTGTCAGCAGGGGCCAGGCTCCCTCCAGACTGTTAACTGCGGGGAGGATTATAGACGTTCATGGGACTTGTTGCAGAAATCCCGGATCTGCTTGGCGGCACGCAGTGTGCTCTCTGGGATGGCCTGCTTCGGGCTGCGTTCTCTTCAGCTGTCGCCTCTTGAAAGGCTTGTTTTCGTGGAGGCTGAGCTCGGCCACACCTTTGTGCCGGCTTACTTAGCACTGCCACTAATTTGCTCTTCAGTACTTTACAAAACGAGTGTGTGAATAGGCCCTTACAGCTGTGTAAGGGATGAGTGTCTGGTGTTCGATGTATATATACGTTTTCCCTTTGAAAATAAAGTTGTATTCGTGTCATTGAAAAATTTAAAAGCCAAATGAAACATGTTGAAAAGAGAAATGGGCTGTTAGGTATCCTTTTACTTCATTCGCTTTTTCTGAGTATGATTCACACGTGAAAATCGATCCCTTCATAGGTCAGGTTTCTGCATATCCAGAATCATGCCTGATCAGAAAATTTAGCAATTCCAGAAGTATGGCCGAGTTTCTCACTCTTCCTCCCTCTCACAACTTATCTCAGATCGGAAGCTGTAGCGATCAGATGGGTCAGGTCGCCATCGTCTCCTTTCAAAGTTCCAACCCCAAAGTCATTGAGTGCTTCAACGTGGAGTCACGCATCCTGTGTATGGTATACATTCCCGCAGAGGAGTCGAAGCCCCAAGAGTCCGGTGAAGCCGTGGACCCAGAGGCCACAGCCTCGAGAGTGTCCCATGTGCCCACCATCTGCCTGGGCACAGAAGAAGGAAGGTAGAGAATAGCCACTGTTTTAGGGATTGTCCTCAGTGCAAGACATGTCAGCTCCCACGTGGAACAGGATGAGCCTAATAGAAGATGCGGGGGGTTGGGGGGGGGTGTTTCCAGGTTATTATACTCTAAATTTACCAGTCAGCCACACCCATGGCAATTAATATGGCAAGAGATACAGGGGAAAGCTCTGCTTGCCTCCAGAGTGATTTGTTTTTGTTAATTCTTCTTCAAAATATACTACTACTTCAGTTGTGGAATGAAGCAACAGTATTTTATATTATAATCATGTGGTACATTGACACTATTTAATGGCAAATAAGCTAACATTCCAAAATCTATAGGAAGAAAAGAAACTATCACCCAGAATTTCTCTTTAAGCTCTAAGAATGAAATCTGAATGGCTGCAGATATATATATATATATTTTAATGTAGCCAAGTGTGTGTTAAGAGCGGGGACACAGGCCATGGGGAGGAATGAAGAGGATGCGTGTCGTTCCCCGACGCTGACTGGTGCCTGGTCTTCTCACGGGGCGCACATGGGCCTGTTAATGCGTTTTTCTTTTGCAGCATTTCCATCTACAAAAGCAGTCAGGGCTGCAAGAAAGTAAGGCTTCAGCACTTCTACACCCCTGACAAGTCCACGGTCATGAGCCTGGCCTGCTCCCCGCAAGGCCTGTACGCGGGCCTGGTCAATGGGTCAGTGGCCAGCTACACCAAGGCTCCAGGTAACGACCCACACTCAGCCCTGACCCTTGACTAGGCATCCGTCTCACCTCCTCCCATGGTGCTTGTCACCCCTGCTTCCAAACCTGTGTGACTTGCTCCTTCCCAAAAAGACAATGATGGGCACATGGAATGTTTTTTCTAAAGTTGGCTGCCAGGGGCTTCTTCCTGCTCCACCATGCAGACCAGCCTTGAAGGCCCACCCTAGTGCTCTTGGGCACTCTAGACTCTCGCTGCTCTCCTGAGGCTTCCTCCATCACTCAAGCCTGCTTTCACGTGGGGACGGGGGTGGATAGCCGTCCAGGGTTGGCTTCTCTATCATCCTTCCCTGTGGCTCTGCTGTATCTGCCCTTGTGCAGAGTCTCAAACACTGAGCCCGACCCTTACCACCTCAGAAGCGCTCAGCCCCAGTGTGTGCCCCTCAGCCTCCGGTCCTACAGCTTGGCAGTATTTTAACTAGCCATCCTGATGGACTCACGAAGATGGAAAGAGGACTGTCCAGGTCACGTGCTCTTCTCTGGAGACCCTCCTGCCTCCCTGGCTTTCTGGTCCCTCTGTGCTTCTCCCGGCAGAGGGTACAGCAGCCTCACGCTGTTCTTCAGACTTTGGGAACTTGCCGTGTTGTGGGCGTGGTACCATGGCTGTCCTTAGCTCTTCTCATGAGCTTCAGCTGCTGCTTTGTAGGCATGCTTTTCCTGGGATTGTCCTCACTGCTGCATGGCTAGTGGCCAGGCTTTCTCCCTAGCCCCGCATGCAGGCACATAATACAGACATGCTAAACTGAAGCCTTGAGGCTGAGCACATGCCCAGGCCTACCCCATAGCTTTGCACCTGGCCGCACAGCTCCCCGAGAGCTGGCCTCCGGCCCTATGCATACTTGTCCAAAGCCTTCTGACTCGACCCTCTGCATTACCTGAGGAGTCTCAGAGCCACCACCTCCAAAACATGGTGTGGGATTTCCTGCCCCGATGCTGCCCTGTACGCCTGCCAATGTTTCCTTTCTGAATATTGGTTAATGAGCTTTCAACATGGCTGGTGAGTTCCTTACCGCACTGTCAAGGATGAACACTGTCTGGGGAGCTCTGGACTGTTGTCCACTGCTGCTGGGCCTTGCTGTCCAACTCTGCACCTTGTGTTCTCCAGACCCCTCTGGTGGAGACCCACACAATGTGGGAATATTGGTTATTTGAAAGTCAGAAGGGAGGTGATTTTAGGGGAATGCAAAGGCCTTCGAAGTTGATTTCAGAAGGTGATATTCATTTTTCTATTACATACTCTATACTATGAGTGTATGTGAACTTTTGTGTGAACTTTTGAATCATTCTTGGTGCAGTTTGTCCCAGTTAGATTAACACTATATTATTAAAACTTACATAACGACTTACTTATACTTCCATTTTACTTTGTATTATCTTTAATGTATTAGAGACTGAACTGAGCCTTGTACTTGTTCATAGAGCAAACGCTTGGCCACTGAGCCATGTCCCCAGCCATTAAAATGCTGATAGTCCCTTTTCTATTCCACCTGTTTTTAGAGGTAACAGTTATTTTCTTTGTTTACCCTTCTTAGAGAAGGCACATTCACAATGCACAGGGGTCTTTGGATAACCTTTTTTTCTCTTGTGCCGAATTTTCTGATTGCCATTATATTGTCTTATGCTTCCCTATTCACGATGCCCTTCTTTTAGATTTCCAGGGGGTTATCTTTGCTCCTTTCCCTTGGCCATCTGGTTTTCTTCCTTCTTGGGTGTGAATCACTTGAAGGTTTAACCTTCTTCGCTGTGCGTCCCTGGGCTTGGCCAGCCCAGCTCTGTGCTGCGCTGTGTAGTATGCGTCACAGCACACCACCGGTGTCTCCAGAGTCCCATCGTCTGCAGCCTTCCTGTGGTGTGTCACACCGCCTGCACATGTGGCCAGGCCTGGGTGGTAGAGTGGAGACCGTGGCCTTCCCAGACAGAGGGGCGGTTGCTTTGGAGTGGGTCTTGGAAACCTGGGACTTGATGGGAATGTTTCAGGTTGCGAAGACTTGGGGTTATCAGTATTGCTAGCTCGTGCTTGAAGTCTGGCTGTGGTGCAGGTGACCTGCCAGGAAGAAGTCGTCCCAAGAGTTGGCCCAGATTCACACACTTTCAGCAGTGAGGTTGCACATGACCCTCCCAGGGAGACAAGGATACAGTATCTAAGGAGAAGAGAGCTTGCTTAGGTGGCCAGAAAACAGAGGCCAATTGTTGGAAGTCCAGCCTTAACCCAAAAGTGGGTTATCCCTCCTTTGATCTTGAAGTTCCTGTTTCAAAGGAACCATACCGTCCGTCAGCAGCATCACAGTACTCTGGCAGCCTGCGGACAGAGCTCTGTCTCACTTCAGAGGTCTGTATTCTCATACCATGCCATGCCCTTTGGAGCCTATGAACCTCAGAGGAAACTGTGTCTACAGGCTACAGGGCTGTGAAGGAATGGCTGTTTGTATGAATGTTAGGGCAGGTGAGGGAAAAGTGTATGCATGTGGCTGTATACACACCTTCATTTTTGTGTGCATGCATGCATGAATGCACATGCATGCATGAATGCACATGCATGCATGAATGCACACACATGCACCTAACCATGTGTAGAGCCAATGCACCTGTTGCATGAAAGGTAGGCCGGGACACTGGGATACAAAGCCATCCTGCAACACTGTTCTGAGCAGAATTCCTGTTAAAGGAGTGCTGTAACAGGAACTTGCCCATTGCCTCTGTCTAACAGCCCCGTTCAGCCCCCTTTGCTCATGGGATTTGTACTCAGAGGCTCAGCGCTTCTGGTCAGGAGAGAAAAGAAGCTGAGACCTTGTTTCCTCAGAGCTAAGGGAACTCACACAGCAGGGAAGTCACACAGATGATGTCATTACCATCGGAATCCTGAGGCTCGATGAGTGAGGAGTTAAATACTTACAGGATAGTCACATCAGTCACTTTAAAATTTGCATTAAATCTTGAGTTTGATCTTTACAATTGCTACACTATTGGTTCATACTTAATTTAAGTCATGGCAGAACTCATCCCAGATCTCTGGAACTTTTTCCAACTAAAATACATTTTTTTCTTCCAGGGGATCAGGAAAGGGTGAGAGACATTAGAAGGGCAGGGAGGGCCTTTGGCTTCTCTGTGGTCTCTTCACCTTCAGTAAGGACAGGCTCTCCTCATGATGCTGTACGCATCACAGAATGTTTTGAAAATGATGCAGTCCTGCTGACGACTGAGTCATGTCACACATCACCACTGTGTTGCAGCAAGCAGGCTCTGAGGAACCACGTGATGGGCCCTGTAATGAGCTTTTATGTATACATCTCATTATTAGTTCTTGAAAGACGCTTCGAGGCTTATGACAGTACTGCCCCCATCTTACAGATAAAGAAACTGACACTTAATTTATAGAAAGCAAGGAATGTGTCTAGAGACATGGTCCCATCCTGCCTGCTGTCCTCTGTGTCTTCCATATCCTACAGGCTCTGTGAACCAAGGCTGGTTCCAGGGCCCCCGAACACCCCACGTTGAATACAACAAGCACTGTGGGCACAGTTGGTACTTGGTTTGTGTTTTTTGCGGGGTGGTGTGGTCCTGTTTCTCTGTCCCCATGCTTAGTTACTGAGCTCAAGAGGAACTAAAAATATTTTCTTTTAAGATGGATCCTGGAACTCGGAACCCCAGCAAGTGATCAAATTGGGCGTCCTGCCTGTCAAAAGCCTTCTCCTGGTGGAAGGTGCGCTGTGGGCAGCCTCGGGAGGGCAGGTGTTCATGGCCAGCCTGGAGACGCACACTATAGAGGTGAGTGCTGTCAGGCACACCCTGCTGCTGCATGCTGTGGACAGGATGTTTCCCAGCAGCACAGGCATTCTGCAGTGTGGGTGGCAGGAACGGGTGGTGCCTTCTGGGGCTGTGTGTGAGAGGAAACGATTATGGGCTTTGCTTAGAAAGATACAATTAACTAGAAAATTCAACTATTTCCTAACCTCTTCTCTGGGGCATAGATGCTATGTGTTTACCTGCTAAGTAGTGGAAACATTGCTTTAAAAATACATTCGCTATAAGCAGCCCCCAGGGATACATGGAACCTCAGCGCTTGACTGAAATGTCATTTCTCATCAGTGGGCCGGGAGATCATTCCTGGGATGCAGGAAACCAGTCCAGGCTTCCTAAATCAAAAAACCTTTGTGTGGGAACGTTAACAAAGGAGAAATCACAGACTCACAGGGTGAAAAGCAGGATTAGTGTGCAAATCACTGTGCTGTGTGTGGAGGATGCCTCTCCCGAGACCCCAGACACCAGAAGTTGCCACAGTAGGGAAAGATTGGTGACTTAGCATCGAAACTTTTCACACGTAATATTTAGTACACATACACCAATATATTAATGTTCAGATTTGGGGAAATACTTCCTGTACATATGACCTATAATTAACACGTTTGGTGTACAGCAAGGTCTTCCTAGACATGGAGAGAGAGACAACCAACCCGGTAGAGAGCGATCAGAGGGCCTGAGAGGCAACGGACAGGAAAGGAAATGCAGTCGCACCACCAGAGGCCTCGGTGATGGCAGCATGGCTTACACAGCGAGGTCCTGTTTTGTGTGTAAACTTTAGATTCTTGGAAAGATTGAGCAGGAAGTTCAGATTGCAGCAGCTCTCTGCCCCCCTCCCCTCCCCTCCCCCCTGCCCCTCCCCCCTCAGCACGCCCTCCCTGCGCTCCCCTTCCTTGCCCTCGGCACCCATACGCGTGTCGTGTTTGTTTGCATCAGCAGGCCTGAATTGACATGTCAGTGCTGTTACTTTGGAGATACAGATGTGCAGAGACATGTGTCCACTGCAGCCCTATACACAGCCGTTCCCTCTCTAAAAACCCCCTGTCCTTCTCTGGTTTACTCCTCTTCCCCTCTGTGGTAACCTCCCATCTCTTAGACTCTACTTTTCAGTATGTCAAAGGAAAGGTAGTCGGAGGAACCCCGAACAAACCTCCGCAGGGGCAGCTGGTCAAGCACAGGCATGCGATGCGGCAGTGAAGGCGGTGGGCGCAGGCAGTGAGGACGCGTGTCATTCACAAACCACACCTGCAACGGAATGCTGCATCGGCTGCCTGTGGTCACATCTGCTGCGTATATGTTGTGTGTTCGTTGCAGCTCACAGCTGTATGATCTGTATATTTGTCATTGTGCCGTTGGCATTTTCTAGCCATATCTTATACTGCTTACTGGACAGACTGCTCATGCCCAGTCACCCATCTATCTTTTACTGTCTCTCACCCTGCCCTTCCCTGTGTAAGCTCAGGTCACATGGGTACTGTTTTTTTTTTTTTTTTCCCTTTTCTTTTGCCATTAGAAATGAATCATATTGCTGGGCAGTGGTGACGCACACCTTTAATCCCAGCACTTGGGAGGCAGAGACAGGCAGAACTCTGAGAGGCCAGCCTGCTCTACAGTGTGAGTTCCAGGACAGCCAGGGCTACACAGAGAAACACTGTCTCAAAAAAACAACACAAAACAAAAAAAAAACACAACAACAAACCAATCTTCACAAAATTTTCTTTAAGTGTCACACAAGAGGTATTAGGTTTTTTTCTCTGGGGTGTGGCTTATTTAATTTGACATGTTGGAATGACTGTTCAGAAATCTGCAAATCACTGGGTGGTAATGGTGCATGCCTTTAATCCCAGTACTCAGGAGGCAGAGCGAGGTGGATCTCAGTGATTTTGGGGCCAGCCTGGTCTACAGAGCGAGATCCAGGACAGGCACCAAAACTACACAGAGAAGCCTTGTCTTGAAAAACAAAAACAAAAACAAAAACAAAACAAAACAAGACAAAAAAAACAAAAAAAAATCTGCAAATCAAACTGCCACCATCATAGCTTCAGAAAACATTTTTGGGTCATCTCTGGTGGAGTTTGCCACCTCACCATAGCAGGGCTTCAGGCCATTTGCTAAGAGTTCACATGTCACGTTTTAGACACCATTCATCTATTTCAGGACATACGTCGGTGGCTTGTTCTGTCACCTCACGGAGAGAGTGGAACTTAAGCTCCAGGTGCAGAGAACTCAGGGTGGTTTGGTGCTGGGAATGGAATCCAGGGCCCTATGCATGCTCTGCACTCCACTACCTAGCCACGCTCCCGCCTCCAGAGCTGTAATGTAGTGTCCCCTGACTGTGACATTGAGCTCATCATTGCGGATGCTGTCTCAGGCCTGCAGACTCCCAAGAGCAGTTTCAGGGTCAGGAGGTGAGGTCCGATTAGAACCAGGAGGTTTCTACCCAGGGCAGAGATGGAGCCAGTACTGTTTCCTGGGCAGACCCAGGCTGTCCCTGAACTGAGGATCCTGCTACCTCAGCCCGAGCGCTGGGGCGACAGGAGCGTACCACTGCAGCAGCGCCCGTTTTCCTGATTCTTCTATGAGGTGGCTCCACTGTGTTCCCAAGACCCCGCCTGCCAGCTGGCCACAGGAGACGACATTTCCCCCCATAGTTTCATGGTCACTTTGGTTACTTTTATATCCACCTGTGAGTCACTGTTGTGGTAAGAACTTTCCCTTCCAGCACAGAGCCCTCCCTACCAAGTCACAGGTGCCGTGGCAACTTCCTAGAATTTTGTTGCAGCCCTCGTAGGTACCAGTGACGTCATCTTGTGAATAATGTTCCTAGAAGGTCCCAAACGCCATGTGTTCCACGGGGCGGTCTTGCTGACTAACAATGTCACCTTGCTGGTTCTGTAGCTGAAGTCGCACAGGCCGACCCACAGCCCAGCTGCATGTCACAGAATGCTCTCCGGGGCCCCTGGGTCAGGGCTGCTTGGCTGGTGAAGGGAAGTGCCCGCATCCAGCGCAGCCCATGGGAGCCAAAGTCACCACTTTTCATCAGGATGAAACCTTGCTAAAAGAAACATACACGAGCCAGAGTAATGTGTTGTTAGCCGTCCATTGTTTTTATACTGAGACATAGGACACTGTCCTAAGATTTTTTTTTTCCCCAAATGGCATGATCATCATCATCATCATCATCTTCCTTGTTCATAAACTAAAAGCAGAAATGCCAGGGGTGCTGGCAGCCCTCCCCAGAGGGCTTCCAAGATAAGGTGGTGTTTCCCCTCGGCTTTATTGTGCCTCTATGCTCCAGAGAGGCTCAGTGCTGGAGATCTCCAAGGCTCAAAGAGTAGAGTATCCAGAGCCAAGTGCTGGTCCCCTCTGTGCAGTTTTTAGCCTAAAAATAACTAAACACATTTATAGAGAGAAGCAAAACCTGCTTTTCTGGGAAAATGAGATTCATGCTGTTCCTGTTTTGTGGGCAGCCACAGCTGAGATGTGGGTGCAGCCCAGGACCTCAACCTGTGTTCACCCAGCTGGAGTGGGAGTGCTCCTGCTGGAGGGGGCTGCCTCCCTGCACAGGGTGGAGAGCACCAGGAAAGTAAGAGCACCAGGAGCCCTAGCTAGGAGGGAGATTCTGGAGCTGAGGCATCTCCACAGCTGCTGCAGGGCTGAGCGGGAATGCTCACGGGCCAGGGTGTCCTGTGTTTGGGGTCTAGAACCTGGCAGGCCTGGGCAGAACACCTGCCAGATGACACTTGGGCCTCCTGCAAAGCATGAGAGGAGTTCCTAGTGCTGATTGTCACCTAGTGGAGAAGCTGTGTTCTCCACATTTTATTTCTGCGTCTCTATATACGTGCGTGCGTGCTTGCGTGTGTGTTTAAAACTCGAGCCTCAACACCTAATAGAAGCCTAAAGCAATCTGACATTTAGGAACAGGCTGACTTCCCTGGGGTTTTGGTAGATGCTAACTTCACAGCGTTTTCTCTTAGAGCCGTGGGGCACGGTTATCGCTTCCCTCCTGGAGCTGCTTAAGTCTGAAGACTGCTTTCCTTGCTCTTGAGTTTCTACCATATACAGTGCTTTTGACTAACTCAGATAGATGGGAGGAAAGGGGGATAATGGGACAGACAGAACGAACAGCCAGGACAGTAGTACAGCAACATCGCAGTGGTCTCCAACCATGCTCTTCCTTATGATAATTAGCACAGCCGTGCAGACCAGGGCTCCACACATGCATCTTGGCATCCCTCTGAGACATGCTCAGAAACAGTTTTGGAGGAGCAGATCTGTCCTAGGGTTTCTATTGCTGCGACAAAACACCCTGACCAAAAAGCAACCTGGGGAGGAAAGGGTGTATTTGGCTCACACTTCAGCATTGCTGTTCATCATTGAAGGAAGCCAGGACAGGAACTCAAACAGGGCAGGAACCTGGAGGCAGGAGTTGATGCAGAAGCCATGAAGGGGTGTTTCTTACTGCCTTACTCCTCATGGCTTGCTCAGACTGCTTTTGTATAGAATCCAGGACCACCAGCCCAAGGATGGCCCCACAATGGGCTGGGCCCTCCCATATGAATCTTAAGAAAATGCCTCACAGCTGGATCTTATGAAGGCATTTTCTTAATTGAGGTTCCTTCCTCTCAGATAACTCTAGCTTGTGTCAAGTTGACACAGGACTAGCCAGCACAGGTCCTAGGCCTGTGTTCCTGTTTTCAAACAGAAAATCATGCCCAGCATCACAGAACTGAACCAATGTCATGTGGTCCTTCATCCAGCATCTAAATACTGTTCTATACCTCCCAAGTACCAGGTACCATACAGCAGACCCTGGCTGTGTGTCCAGCCGTTGGGACAGTGTCAGATGCTGTGGAGTTCTGGTGGCTCCTTTCTGCCCAGTCCTCAGCAGGCATGGTAAGCCCATGCCCAGGTCAGGAATGGCCTTATAATGTTCAAGCCCTGTGTCTGCCCTGAGTCTGTGTGTCAGGCCATACGGCCTCACTCCAGGGCCTCATCACGACTCCTATCAAGATAAGCAGAGTTCACCTGGAAGACATGGGAAAGAAAACCCCAAGAGATTGTTGGAGTGAGATGTGGCTCCTGGAGGAGCTGTGGTTCTCAGGCTGGGGGAAGCATGGGCCGACAGGGCGAGGGGTGAGGGGATATAGCGGGTTGACAGCACCAGGAAAACCCCACATTAACGGGGGCCTAGATTTTTCACCTCAGTATATAGATTCCAGGGGTGCTGAAGAGGTCTGGACTGCCCCCCAGCTTCCTGGTCTGAGGGCAGAGATGGGAATAGCCAGGTCTGCTGGAGCTAGCACCTTTGACCTCATGCCCTAAAGCAGACTTGTGCATTTCCCTATTGAATGTCACACTTGCCATGTGACATCGAGCACCCAGGGACCTTAGATACAGAACAGATGTTATGAAATGTGCTTTTTCTTCTGAGACAGTACTTCCAGCCCATTCAAGTGCTGCAGACTGCAGACTGCAAGTCACATTGAGGAAGCTGCTGGGAATTGGTGACCCCAGAGCTGAGGCCACGCAGGCTTCCAGGGAAGGTTGGGTAGGCGTTGTGACGACGTGGACAGGAAGGAGGAGCCTTGTTATTTAGTCCCCCAGTGCTGTGTCCTCACGTGCCGTGGTTTCTCGTTTTGCTTTTCCAAGCCTCCTTGGAGGTCCTGTCTCTCAGCTGCCACAGGTTTCCAGGGGCAGTTACCGCTGCTCTGCCTTGAACTCACGTGAGGGGCAGTAGTGATCAAGACTTGTGCCCCAATTGCGCGGAGTCGTCTTCCCCTGCAGACAGTTCTGCACCCAACGTGAGCACTGAGCAAACAGCAGGAAGGGAGGACTCCTTCAGCACGTACAGAAGCAAGGCACTGCAAGGCAAAGTGTCCTGCCTGGTCCTCCACCCGAGGCTTGGCAGTCTGGCTGCTATGAGGAAGAAGTTGATGCCAGTTTCCAGAGACCAGGGCAGCTAGGCAGCTGTAACCTTAGCTGGCCCATGAGAACAGTACACAGAGCAGTCTGACCCTCCCCTGACCCCATGTCCCTTGCTTGTCCTTACTCAAAGCCACTCCTTTCTCCAGTCCCTGGCACTGGATCATGCCCAGGGTACCCCCAGCTGGCTGTCTCAAGAACAGAGCAGTTGCAGGATCCTGGGCTGGTGACCTTGATTCCTCATAGCTGGATCACAAGCTCCACGTGAAAGGTCCCTGTTTCTTTGTGGTCTGAGCTAAATCACAGCGGTCTACAGCATGTGTTACAGCCAGAGTTACATGGGAAGTAGACGTATCTGTTGATTCTTCCTCCAGTGACACCTGACTATTATAGGATGTGTGTGTGTGTGTGTGCGCGCGCGTGCATGCGTGCATGTGTGCATCTCAGAATCTTAGAGACCATGCCAGTACTGAGACTTTAGGGGATAGACCTGGCCATCAGCTTTCTTCAGCATTCCAGGAAGTATCCCAGTATGCAGCCTGAGCTCCAGGGTAAAGCAGACAGCCCCTGTGGGGGTGGCAGCACCAGCCACATGCTCTGTTCTCTGTGTGAAGGCATCGAGGAAGACCTATCCCCGGGGCCACCCAGTGAACATCAGACACACTGTGCTCATCATGGGCCCACAGAGAAGTCTAGGGACCAGGCCAGTGCTGGTGTGTCAGGGCACGGAGAGGAAGATGGGTGTTGGAATAGCAACTGTGTAAACGAGATCATGAGGTGTACACAGTTTCCCACCTCCTCCTTTTCTGCCCACACAGAGTTGGCTGTTATTGCCAGAGATGCTGGGGGGTGGATTGGGTGGGTGTTGGATTGGAAGGAGGACATGAATTTGCTCAGAGATGGTCTCCAGTACAGAATCCCTAAGGAATCTGGAACAACACTAGCAGACTGAAACAAAACAACACAACATTCAGCAAGGTCAGAGGGTGCAAGATCAATATCCAAAAATCAATCTAGTTTGTGTCTGCCAGCAGCAAGCAGCCTGAAAACCAGGCCAAGGAGACAAGGTCAGGAGACATTCCCATATACCTCCTCACCTGGGCTCTGCCAGCCATGTAGAAGCAGAGCCGCTCCTGCCCTGGAATCTTCCATTGAAATGAGATCCAGTGAATGCAGGGTGTGGCTCAGACCAGCCCTTCTGGGAGCATCTGTGAGGGTATGGGGTACTATGTCTCTGTGACAGGGGTCATGTGCTTTCCCCTTGTTCTCTTAGGACACAGATCTATGTCTGCTCCCCTCCCCCACGGGGGGGGGTATTTTAAGTTGTTCAAATTAAGAGCACCATGCAAGATTGATATTTAGTGTGAATTTCCCGACTTCCTCGGGTCTTGCTACACTGTACCCCGACTTGGCTTTGGCCACCACACCCCACCTGGTCTCAAGATGGCCACGTAGCTGTCTGTTGCCAGTCAGGCCTTGTGCAGTGTGGTGCTGTTAGGCTGTCAGTGGGGGAATGGGATCCCACAGGACTGCCTGCTTCAGGCAGGCCTCGGGAGAGGTGGCCCTGCGACTGTGTTATGTCTTGGCCTGGACTACAGGAGAAGGACTAGCTTCCTCCTCAGTCCCCACGGCTGTGCTTCCCACCACCCTCTTACCAGGCTGCTCAGTGGGCTCTGCCTCCTTGGGGCCCAGGATCAGTAGCCATCCCCTCCTCAGCCCCTTTCATGGGTTGGGGTTGTCTTCTCAGCTTGTAGAGGTGCTGTGGTAAGTGGAAGGTAGCACTGTGTTCCCTGAAGCGCTTTTACCTGCTCGGGGAAATTCCACAAGAGCACTGTACCCTCAGGTGCTATTCTGTGCCTGTGAATAGGAGATCAGTGCTGTTACAGTCATGAGTTTGAACTCCAGCTGGACCCTATGATACTCAGGAGTGACTCAGCCTAGCCCCCACTGTGTGGCGGCTTTGCCCACAGCACTGTTATAGGCTCTGGCTGAACCCCTCATACCCTGTGTAACCCCGTTTCCTCTCGCCGCCCACCCCAGAACCAGCTGGAGGCCCACCAAGAGGAAGGGATGATCATCTCCCACATGGCTGTGGCTGGCGTTGGCATTTGGATTGCCTTCACCTCCGGGTCCACCCTTCGCCTCTTCCACACCGAGACCCTGAAGCACCTGCAGGATGTCAACATCGATGCCCCGGTGCATAGCATGTTGCCAGGTACTCTCCCTTGTGTGGCGTGCAGCCAGGTGCCTCAGAAGGAGGGGTGGAAGGCAGCAGAGGTTCAAGGAGCAGCAGAGACCGCGGCTGCTGGTGCACGTATAGCCAGTGTGGTCCTCGGACCCTGGGTATTCACACATACCCCGCATCTGTAGCTGCACAGCCACTGTGTGTGGTACCTGGCATGAGTTAGTGTGTGGGCAGTGCATATAAACATGTAGCTTGTATGCACAGTTATGCAGCCTGTCTGTGAATATGATGAAGGCTGCACTAATGGCCATAATGGACCAGATGGGGATGCCAGAGGCAAGACAAGGTATCTTCATAGTCCCGAATGTACCTGTTGCCAGCAGGAAATCGCTGAAGACTTTGAACAGGGAGGGGAAGAGACCATGCCAGGGTGGATCTGGGGAGGATCATCCTGCAGGGAGAGGCTGGAGTGGGTCCTGCCCGCCCTTTGTCCACAGGGTCCTGCCTAACAGACTGCAGGGAGAGTATGAGGGAAAGGTGGAAGTGGAGAGCACAGGAATGGGCTGAAGTTAGAAAGTAAGCAATGGGTGGTGAGGTGAGCTGGTCTCCTGTTAGCAGATGTGCTGTGTTAGACAGTGTTCACGTGTGGACCGTAGGTAAGCCAGTCACTGTAGGCCGATGTCACTGTCGGACAGTGTTCACGTGTGGACCGCAGGTAAGCCAGGCACTGTAGGCCGATGTCACTGTCAGACAGTGTTCACATCATGTACATTAATAGTCAGGAGATGTTCTCTAAGGGCCTGTGTGGTGCTCTGTTCAGGCAGCAGTGAGTTATATGACTGATATTATTTGTATATCACACTCAGACCAGATGCTCTGTGTGTGTGTGTGTGTGTGTGTGTGTGTGTGTGTGTGTGTGTGTGTGGTGTGTGGATGGGGTCTGGGTGGATTTGTCTATTTGTCTGGTGAATTGTGGTGGGGGAGGTGTCTGTGGGGAACAGGAAGCTCTGGGGTTAGGCTGCTGGCCCCTGTCCTGGCCACTGGCTGAGGCCTCTGATGGCATCACCTGTTCCCCCGTCTAGAAGGTAGAGGTTCAAGATCAAGGTGTGAGGTCTTGGTAGGCTCTACTTCTTTGTTCATGTACAGCACCTTCACACCGTGTCCACACAAGGCAGGGAGAGCATCGGCTTTGATCCCTGCTGTAAGGTTGCTGATTCCATCATGAGACCCAACCCTCACGCTGCCCTGTCTCCCAACCTAATCCTGTCTCCTCCCTCGGGTACCACCTGCTAATCTTATCACCTACAAACATGAGAATTTATGAGAATACTGACTCATACAGTCCATCACAGTTAGCATTTTTGATGCCTTGGCAAAGCACAATAGTTTAGGGGTCACAATGCAGAAAGGGTATGCACCTATCTTGTGACATGAGGAATAATGAGGTAGAGGCAAGAAAAGATGGCAGTTGAGAAGATTCTGAGACCTCCAGGACACAGGCATCTAGGGATGCTGACAGGTGTTTTTCTATGGGATTGGCTGCCAACCTTTTTTTTTTTTTTTTTTTTAAGATATTAATAGGCTGTTTTATTTAGTTAGGAAAATAAAAGTTTTTGTAATGCACATTATTTTTAGAAAATAAAAATGATTTAGCATCAGGATGGTGCCCGAAGCATGTTGCTGGGGACCTGTTTTAAGTAATATCCACCTGGACAGGTATTTGCTATTGGAATCTATTGTCCCCTAGACAGAAGCCGAGTCTGATGCAGCAGCTGCCAACACATGCTTGCATCTGGCCGGAGAATGCCCTGCACCCTCTATTGACATGGAAAACGACAGGAGTTAGATTGTTCTGAGATAAAGGCTTCTGGGGCCCAGACCCCTCACCCGGTACCCTGTGGCCTCCAGGGAAGCAGCTGTGGTTGCCATGGTTCCTGGAATCCTGAGAACCAACCACAGGAATGTTGTCTGGCCACAGCCCCTGCCACAGCCCCCCCCCCCCCCCCCCTTGTGTCTTGTGTTCGTTCCCCTGCAGTTTCTGTCAGAGACTGGGGAGAGGAGGGGCCGACCAGTGAGTGCAGTGTGTGTGTCGGGATTTTGTGAAAATAATCCTTGTCCACGATACAGTGAAACCAAACAGCAGGAACACCAAGTGAACAGTGAGGTGGCTCCGGGGCTCTCCCTCGCTGACCCTCCAGTACTGGTGTTTCCCATGCCCTCCGTGTCCACCTCATTTAAAAGTGAACTGTGTGCTGCTCTCCCCTGGCCTCTCAGTGTCCTCCTGCTGTGGAGAAAGTGGGATGTGCTTGCCTGGCTTCGGAGCAGATCCACTGGCAGCACTTGCCACAGACTCAGGCAAGCGGGGCTCATGCGAACCATGCACAATTGCCCGCGTCCTCTCCTCCGCCTCACTGACCAGTGCAGGTCCCTGCCTCCCGGGCAGGCAGCCAGTTCTGGTTAGGAAGCGCTTCTGGACCACTCAGCTTGGGTGTGCAGTGTTCTGCAGCCGAGCCACCGGCACGGTTGAGTTTCTTTCCGGGCCCTGTGGCTGGTGCTGCCCCTCTTCAGCCTTCTGCACTGTTTCCAGTTGGCCAAACACTGGCTTGTCCCACCCTTCTCGGCAGAGCCCGACCCCTCAGTACTACCAGATTCACGGGACTGTGGGGCATGGGCCATTCTCCAGAGGCCTGCCCACCTCACCACCTCTCCTCCCTCAGGCTAGAGGGTTTATCAGAGTCTCTCCACAGTGTTAACAGTTTGAATCTAACAACTCCTGACAGCTCATGAGTTAAAGACTTTTTAAAGGATGGTTCACGAGGGCTCTGGCCTAATCCAGTGATGATTCATACTTTGATGGTGTTGAGAGGTAGTAGAAACTAGAAAATGGGGTCTAGTGAGAGGAGGTGTGTTGCTGGGGGGATGCCTTGGACAGATATCCCCTCTGTACACACAGCCCTCCCGACTGTCATGAGGTGAGCAGCTTTCCTCACCACACCCGCCTGTCACTCTGGCCTGCCACAGGTGTAAAGGCAGTGGAGCTGTGGACTGAAGCCGGGACTCACAATCAGTCCTGCTTCTAAGTTGCTGGTGTCAGATAGTTGGTCACAGCTGTGGAAGTTGGACGGATGCAAGCCACCTTGGACATAAGCTATGGTACCCTCTGTCACAGATCTTGATCTAGATCTGTGCAGGTCATCAGTCTCATCAATCTGCTTCTTATTCATGTATGGGTGGAACAGATGGGGCTGTCAGACCAGAGTGGACCGGAAAACCTGCAGTTGGACCATACTCTTCAGCATCCTGTGCTGTATGTTAAGTAGCTTCCACTCTACCTTTGGGAGGCTTGTCAGGCTTGCACACACACACACACACACACACACACACACACACACACACACCCTGCCACTGCGTTCTTCAACTGGTGATGTGGTGCTGTCCCACAGCCTGGTCACTGAGGAAGTGTAACTCAGAGCAGAGCTGTGCTGCAGTAAGAACTGGGTTCTGTCTATTGTGACCAACAGTAATTCCTGACATCCCAGAATGGTGCCGTGTGGGCTGCTCTGCTCTCCAGCACACGCTGTGGTTTAGAGAATCAAGCCAGTGTTTCATAGCAGTACGCACCAATGTCTTGTGTTGCAACCTGGGTGACCTGCTGTTTGTACTACAGTAAGTGCACATGTAGGTGTGTGTGTGAAGCAGCATGGGCAAGAGTCCTTTCATGCCATTGTTAAGAGTTATAAAGTCCAAGTAGATCCTGCAGATAGAGACACACCGAGTCAAAAAAAATAACAAAATTTGGAAGAGAAAAGATACTGGAATCATCAGAACTTGGTCAGACCTAAGACCATCCCGTGGAACATATGAATCCATTCCTAGCAAATCAACCTCCCCTTGCATGTGGAATTCAGTTCTGAGGCCATTTAACATGGGCTCCTAATGTAAACCACACTGAGCACAGGGCCGCCCAGCAGTAGACCTTGGGTCGTGCCTGGGGCTCATCTGTTAGAGCTAGCGTTGGACTCTGAGAACAGAGGTACAGAAGGTGTGGCTGCAGCTTGGGAAGGCCCCTAAGCAGCCTCGGTGTCACCACACAGATGTTTCCTGTCTTGTCCTCCATACTCAAAGCAGGCAGAGCAGGGTGGGACACATTTAACCCCTGTGTCCCTGCTGAGCGGATACAGCTTCCAGAAGTGATGGGGCCAAATAAAAGGGCCAGGTGTTTTTTTTTTTTTTTTAAATAAAACAGTGTGAGTCTTACAAGTGCCCTGGGCCTAGTCATAAGGGGGCTGGCGAGTTAAACTGCACTTCTGGATATGTGTGACTTGGGGATTCCACGCAGGCACACACACATCTGGAACTTGGGCATCCTCTCTCCTGCTGATTGGGACTGACCTGGACAGCAGGTGAGGTGAGCATTTGAAAACAGCAAACAGCCAGTTCCTGGGACAAGTTTCTCCTTAGTTCCTGAATAAAAAACAGGAAATAGTAGCATCTGGGACTCACCTGCTTTCTCTTTGTTACTAACTCTTATTGTTATTATTATTACTACTACTAATTACTAAGGAAGGCCATTTCTTTCCGTAGTTTCCATCTGACCATCTTGACTTCAGTTCAGCGCTTTGGGCTCAGGGGACACCTGTGTGCTACCCTGCTGCTGCACACCCGAGCCCCTGTGTCTTGGCATCCCTGCAGGGCTTCTGTCCTCTCCAGGAAGCTGTTATCTGAATCTGCCATGCTGTTCTGTGTATTCTCCTTGGAGAAACACACTTCTGACAGAAGGGGTTTCTTTGAAAAGGCGATGGAACATTTCCCAGATTCTTACTATATATTCTTCAGATAATGTAGGTGTAAAAGTGAAATTTCTCTGAAAAAAATACCCACTGTTTACACGTAGGAGATTTAATCAGAGAGTGAAGGATACAAGATGTATTTCTGGGTGAATGAAAATATCTAGTGACTCTTTCATCCTTCATGCTTTGATGGTGAACTGTTTTCTGGAGCCACTGAGTGAAGTGGCATTACCCACGATCTGCCCTCTTTGCCCGTTCATTGTCTTTGAAGTGACATTATTTACAGTAAAAGTATTTCACAGGCTTCTTTAAAAGCCCAGCTCAGATCAGCACTCTAAAAATTATGAATTCAGAAATTCTTCTTTGTAGAAAAAATAGAGGGAAGTCAGTGTCCCAGTGCGAACCAGTTTGGGACGTCAGATGGGAACGCTCACAGCCATCTCGTCTGCGGAGCTTCAGCTGCACACAGCCGCTGACCGGCAGCCGGGGTACATGCCTGCCCCTCAGGCAGCTGCTCTGAGCAGAGCTGAGGCCTTGGGGTGGGAGGAGGGAGGGATTCTTGGAGCTGTGGGATTAATTCCTTCCCATACCTCTGTGTTTTAAAAAGGAAGTTCCTCAGGCTCACGGGAACTTTCCACTCTCCCATCTGTTTTCCTGTCCCCCTGTGGGGGGGGACCCATGGAAGGCCAGGTGGAGGAAGTGGCCCCTGTATGTCGGGGATGACCCACCAGCCTGCCCTGGCCTGGTTAACACACCAGTCAGCAATAACGGCCGTGAGAGACGGTGGGTGTCGACGTGGGGACTCCTCAGGGTTCCTCAGCAGCCTTTGAAAGCACCCGCTTCAGGATGTGGCCGGCCACGCAGGGTGAACTGCAGGTGCGTCTCTGAGGTCCACAGCATTCCACATAGACAGATTTGGAATCTCAGGGATTAAATACTGTTAGAGCTTTTTTAAAAGACGTTACACAGATCAATGCTAAGAGGTTAAAAATGCCTTTTATTTTTAGAATACCTGTTTTGAAGTCTTAAGCATTTCATAAAAATGACCTCTGAAGACACACAGACCACTTTGGCCCTAGTATTTGCTTGCCAGATGCAGATATAGCAAAAATAACCTTTGTTCTACAGAAAACAAGAGTCAAAGGGTGCCACATGAGTAAACTCGGTGCCTCTGTGCTGGTCGGCTTTGGGACTCCTTTCAACACGTTGTCCACTTTCCGTGGAAGCAGAGTCCCTTGCATTCCCTGGCTCTCTGGAGCCTGCAAGAAGATCCCTGTGGCAATGTCGCTCACTCCTCTGCAGCCCTCCTCGTGGCCTGGTCAGTTCCCTGGCTACAGGGCAGGCTCAGCAGAACAGCCCCGGCACTCTGGAGGTTTCTCTGACCCCATATGCTCTCACTGCCCGTGCCTTACGGTCACTAGCACCACACCTGTGGGGTACTCCGGAAGCCTCGAAGGCACTGGCCCCTTATCTACTGTGTGTGTGTGTGTGTGTGTGTGTGTGTGTGTGTGTGTGAGAGAGAGAGAGAGAGAGAGAGAGAGAGAGAGAGAGAGAGAGAGAGAGATTGAGAGCAGACACTATGTAACTATATAAATGCAGACGATTTAAGTAGCTCTGGTGTTGGCGCGCCTCCGGCGAGGCTGGTCTGAGGACAGCCTGGAGACCTGCCATGCGCTTGGTGCTGTTCAGTTGAGGTGCATTGATGGGACAACCCCAGGACCTTGTCTTTCTCTCCTGAAGAGGAAGACTCAGGGTCCAGGTGTGAGCATCCTTACAGCTTGTCCTGCTACAAGACTTTGTGGTGTCTTGGGAGACCGGCCTTGGTGTCTGGGCGTTTCCAGGCTACACCCCCGCCCCTTGCTACCCACCCAGCACCGCTACCCTTCTCTCTCTTTCTTATCCAGGGCACCAGCGTCTGTCTGTGACCAGCCTGCTCGTCTGTCACGGCTTGCTCATGGTTGGTACCAGCCTGGGTGTTGTCGTGGCCCTGCCCGTCCCTCGTCTTCAAGGGATCCCCAAAGTGACAGGTAAGCGGGCACAGCCACATGCCCGCCTCTCTTGAAAGTGGCCCGACATGTTGCTGTCCTGTGGTCCTTAGTGCGCTGTAGAGAGATACGTAGCAGATACCCGTTTCCTCTGTTTTTACGTTTTCTTCCTACTTTGCTTTTCTCACTCTCGCGTTAGTAGTTCCCGGAGAACCGACCCTGAAAACTCATTTCCTGGTGCCTCTATTTACCCGTTAGTTCCCATCAGAACACAGGGTTTTGCGCAGGAGAAATGGACCCCTTCTTACTGGGCGTAGAGGAAGCTGGGTGTGCACCCTCTCCTCTGGGTTTTGCTTCTGGCTGCAGTTCATAGTGGTCAGCGGGTCTGGGAAGCAGCTCAACATCATAGTCTTGGGGTTTCCACCTCAGGATGCTACCTGGGCAAGCCCCAGCCAGGAGCAAAGCATGATGGGAAGAGGCCACCTGAATGTTGAAAATGAGAGGTAGGGAGATGTTTAGGAAGAGTTGCCTGGTCCTTCACCGAAGGGAACGTGGCTGAGAGCTGCTGCAGATCCCCAGAGTGTGACCCTGGAGGTAAAGCAAGGATCCTGTATGGATGCTGGTTAGACCGCCTGTCAGGAAACACAGCAGTAGAGCAGAGGACTTGAAGGAAGTCAGTGCAGGTTAACAAGGGCGGGTCCATGTGGACAGGCTAGTAAGTTGTGGTGTTTCCTAGCCAGCAGGCTTAAGGAATCCCAGTTCATTCACTCCTTCCCTCCCTCCCCTCCTTCCCTCCCCTTGTCTTTCCTTTTCAGTGCTAAGGAGTCAATCCAGGGCCTCACACGTGATAGGCATTCATTCACACTTATACCCAGCTACTGCCCCAGCTCCATTCACTCATTTTTAAATTTCTGTTTTTTTTGTTTTTTAGCATTAAGCATTTTATTTTTTTTTTTTTTACTTTTATTGATTCTTTGTGGATTTCACATCATACATTCCAATCCCACTTATCTCCCTGTCCCAATGTGACCATCCCCCCTCCCCCCAAAACAAAACAAAATTTAAAAGAAAAACCAAAAACCAAACAAACAAACAAACAAAAAAATGCGAAGAAACACATTCTGGAAGCCGCGGTGTGACAGTGAGTCCCACAGTTTACCCATTAGTCCATCCATTTTTTTTTTAAGTAGTCTGATTGTTCTTTATTTTATATCTAGAATCCACTTATGAGTGAGTACATACCATGATTGTCTTTCTGGGATTGGGTTACCTCACTCAGGATGATATTTTCTAGTTCCATCCATTTGCCTGCAAATTTCATGCTTTCATTATTTTTTTCTGCTGAGTAGTACTCCATTGTGTATATGTACCACATTTTTTTAATCCATTCTTCAGTTGACGGGCATCTAGGTTGTTTCCAGGTTCTGGCTATTACAAATAGTGCTGCTATGAACATAGCTGAGCATGTATCTTTGTGGTATGAATCAGCATCCTTTGGGTATATGCCCAAGAGTGGTATGGCTGGGTCTTGAGGTAGTTCAATTCCTAGTTTTCTGAGAAACCGCCATACTGATTTCCACAGTGGTTGTACAAGCTCGCATTCCCACCAACAGTGGAGGAGTGTTCCCTTTGCTCCACATCCTCTCCAACATTGCCTGTCATTGGTGTTTTTGATTGTAGCCATTCTGACAGGTGTAAGGTGGTATCTCAGAGTCGTTTTGATTTGCATTTCTCTGATGATTAAGGATGTTGAGCATTTCTTTAGATGTCTTTCAGCCATTTGTAATTCTTGTTTTGTGAATTCTCTGTTTAGCTCTTTAGCCCATTTTTTAATTGGATTGTTTAGTATTTTGTTGTCTAGTTTCTTGAGTTCTTTATATACTGTGGAGATCAGTCCTCTGTCAGATGTGGGGTTGGTGAAGATCTTTTCCCATTCTGTTGGCTGTCTTTTTGTCTTATTGACTGTGTCTTTCGCCTTGCAAAAGCTTCTCAATTTCGTGAGGTCCCATTTATTAATTGTTGTGCTCAGTGTTTGTGCTGTTGGTGTTTTATTTAGGAAGTGGTCTCCTGTGCCAATGCGTTCAAGAGTACTTCCCACTTTCTCTTCTATTAAGTTTAGTGTAACTGGATTTATGTTGAGGTCTTTGATCCACTTGGATTTGAGTTTTGTGCGTGGTGACAGATATGGATCTATTTGTAATCTTTTACATATTGACATCCAGTTATGCCAGCACCATTTGTTGAAGAGGCTTTCTTTTTTCCATTGTATAGTTTTGGCTTCTTTGTCAAAAATCAGGTGTTCGTATGTGCATGGATTAATGTCAGGGTCTTCAATTCGATTCCATTGGTCCGTAGGTCGGTTTTTATACCAGTACCAAGCTGTTTTTATTACTATAGCTCTATAGTAGAGCTTGAGGTCAGGGATGGTGATGCCTCCAGAGGTTGCCTTATCATATAGGATTTTTTTAGCTATCCTGGGTCTTTTGTTTTTCCATATGAAGTTGAGTATTTTTCTTTCCAAGTCTGTGAAGAATTGTGTCGGGATTTTGATGGGGATTGCATTGAATCTGTAGATTGCTTTTGGTAGGATTGCCATTTTTACTATGTTAATCCTACCTATCCATGAGCATGGGATGTCCTTCCATTTCCTGATATCCTCTTCAATTTCTTTCTTTAGAGATTTAAAGTTCTTATCAAAAAGGTCCTTCACTTGTTTAGTTAGTGTTATCCCAAGGTATTTTATATTATTTGTGGCTATTGTAAATGGTGATGTTTCTCTGACTTCTTTCTCAGCCCTTTTATCATTTGTGTATAGGAGGGCTACTGATTTTTTTGAGTTGATCTTGTATCCTGATACTTTACTGAAGGAGTTTATCAGCTGTAGGAGTTCCCTGGTTGAATTTTTGGGGTCACTTATGTATACTATCATATCATCTGCAAATAGTGAAAGTTTGACTTCTTCCTTTCCAATTTGTATCCCTTTGATCTCCTTTTGTTGTCTTATTGCTCTAGCTAGAACTTCTAGTACTATATTGAATAAATATGGGGAGAGTGGACAGCCTTGTCTTGTTCCTGAATTTAGTGGTATCGCTTTGAGTTTCTCTCCGTTTAATTTGATGTTGGCTTTTGGCTTGCTGTAAATTGCCTTTATTATGTTTAGGATTGTTCCTTGTATTCCTGATCTCTCTAAGACTTTTATCATGAAGGGGTGTTGGATTTTGTCAAAGGCTTTTTCAGCATCTAATGAGATGATCATGTGGTTTTTTTCTTTCAGTTTGTTTATATGGTGTATTACATTGACAGATTTTCGTATGTTGAACCATCCTTGCATCCCTGGGATGAATCCTACTTGGTCGTGATGGATAATTTTTTTGATGTATTCTTGGATTCGGTTTGCCAATATTTTGTTGAGTATTTTTGCATCAATATTCATGAGGGAGATTGGTCTGTAATTCTCTTTCTTTGTTGCATCTTTTTGTGGTTTGGGTAACAGGGTAATTGTAGCCTCATAAAAAGAGTTTGGTAGTGTTCCTTCTGTTTCTATTGTGTGGAATAATTTGAAGAGTATAGGTATTAGTTCTTCTTTGAAAGTCCGGTAGAATTCTGCACTGAAACCGTCTGGTCCTGGGCTTTTTTTTGGTTGGGAGACTTTTAATGACTGTTTCTATTTCTTTAGGGGTTATTGGTCTATTTAGGTGGTTTATCTGGTCTTGATTTAATTTTGGTATGTGGTATTTATCCAGAAAATTGTCCATTTCTTCCAGATTTTCCATTTTTGTGGAGTACAAGTTTTTGAAGTATGATCTGATGATTCTCTGGATTTCCTCATTGTCTGTTGTTATGTCTCCCTTTTCATTTCTGATTTT